>JABFDZ020000131.1:5804196-5815277 GCA_019775955.2 Pollimyrus isidori
GGGTTCCCGTCTCTCTGTGTCCCGGAAGGGAAGAGGGCACAGGAGACGGGTCCGGGCCCCTACAGTCCCGACCCCTGCTACACCAAGGCGGCCCCTGGCTACCGCCCACTGGTTGCCGGCGGACCCTCCGGCCCGTGGGTCCCGGTCACCCAGGTCTCGACCCTCGGACCCCCCGGCTGACCCTCGCCTATCCCCAGGCCTCCCTGTTCTGCAGGGGCTCCAGACAGCAGTGCTCCCGGCCCTAGGACTACTGGCACTGTCCCCGGCTCCCTCCTCCTGCCCGCCGCCGTTGAGGGTCCCACGGGCTCCCTCCGGGGCACCGATAGGGGTCCCTCAGACGGCTCCCGAGGCCCCAGTAGGGCCTCCTCCTGCTCCTGGTTCCCCCTGGCCTATGGCCCCTCCGGGGTTCCCTCGGCCCGTTCCCATGGCCTCCGTAGGGGTCCCTCGGTCCGTCCCCGTGGCCCCGGTGGGGGCCCCTCCTGCTCCTGGCCCCTTCTGGCCAGCGGCCCCTCGGGTCGCTCCCTGTCCTCGCTCAGGGGGCCTTCACCCTCGTTTTGTCCGAGCTCCTCCGTTCCCTCCATGTCACCTGTCCAGGTCTGTCTGTCAGCGTTCCCTGTCCTTTGTGGTCTATTGTCTTGGTGTTGGTCTATGTTCCAGTTCTGTATGTCGATCTTGTTCCCTAGTCTACGTTGAGTATCAGTCTGGTTAAGTCAGTGCCCTGCGTAGCGTGTTTGGTTGTCTTTCGGTCCTATGTCGTAACCCTGTTTTGGTTTATCTGGTTTTGCCTTGGTCCTGTGTCCTAGCCCTCGTTAACTGTCCCAGCGCTTGTTCTGTTCCCTGGTCTAGTCAGATGTAACGTTGCCTGTTTTGTTTTCCAGGTCCTGTTTCCCCAGTTCAGTCCCGTCCGCCGCTCCTCCTGGGACGCGCTCGGAGTGCGCGCCTTAGGAGGGGGGCTCTGTCACGTACCGCGTCGTCCGTCCCGTTCCAGCCCGGTGTGTCACCACGCCCACCTCGTTCCCTCTTGTGTTATCCTGATCGTGATCACCTGTAGGCGGAAGCCGCCCGCCAGTCCCGTGCTTTGTGTAGTGTATATAGTCTGTGTCTACCTGTGTCTCGGTGTGGCGGCATTGAAGTTTCGATGTCCGTTGTGTGTGTCCATCCTAATAAACCCTGCTTTCCTCGATCCTGCCTCACTGCCTGTCTGTCTGCCCTGCGCACCCCCCGGACCGTAACAACAATGTTCAGGAACAATGTCTAGTGAAAAGTTTTTGGCTGCCATGACCAGTCAAACGTTTGCAGCCGGCATGGCCCCTGTTATACTGTACCTGGTGATAATCAAACACCATGTTACTTAAGAATGTCATAGTTATTGCTAAGTATGACAATGGTATGTAATTGTTTTTGGGGAGACTTGCTGTATCACAAAACAAAGAATTCACAATCACTGAAGGTGACAGTATAACAGCGTAAGTTAGGAGGACGTTTTACTGGAAAAAGTCAGTCGAACCGTCCACATGGCTGGTGTAGAGATTGAGCTGCGTCATGCAAAAAAAGAGTCGAAAAGAGTGGTGAGTCAGTGTCAGTGAATATATCAGTATCAGTAGGTATCTCAGTATCAGTGAGTATATCAGTATACTTTTGTGTTAAACAGTAATAAATAACAATTATCAAAATATATTTTTGTTTGGAGTGGTTTTGTCCTCTAATATCAGATTTTCAAGCAAAATTAAATAATATCAATGCCAAAAATGTACAAGTGTATTCATTCAAAAAGGCAAATGCATTTTCATGCAGCAATATTCTATTTTGAACATTAAACACCACGAATGACATATCAGCTGATAGCTCTTGGAGGAAGCTTAAGTGTATTCACACTAGAGCCCTTATGAGATGCACTTGGAGAGCCATATTAATAAGAACTCTTCTCAATCCCCACTGGCAACATTCAGTGTCATAAAAACACATTAAGATCTCATGTTCTTCAAAACACTTCGAGACGGGCTGAGATAAAAGTCAGCCTTATTTATAGTGATATTGATCTTTGTGAAATTTTGCATTACATTTTAAATCTTAACTATTAAACTGCGATTCGCTTTTCGTAATTTTAAAATACGGAAATTGAATAAAATAAAAAAAAAAAAAAAAAAAAAGACAGAACCCCCAGCTTAGAATCCAAAACTGCTGCAACCTTTACCAACACAAGTTAAAGCTGTAGTTTCGTATTGTTAATTAGCACTTGGTCTTATTTGTGGCTCATTAAATCTGTCGTCCACAGAGCGTTTAGACAGTGTTTACGTGGTGCTACAGTGTTTTTATATGCAAAATGCCACATAATGTGTTATCCATTGATATTGTTAACAATGACAAACAACACCAACTGATCTCAGGCAAAGAAAGTCTAAACATATCAATGCACCATGCAGGCCTTTGAGTGGTCAGTACTGATCCTCAATCCCCAAACCAACTTAACTGGGTAATATAGGCAGTCCTATTAATGGAGCAGAAAAACATAGCATCTTACCACTAGCCGCAGTACACTCCTCATCGTCCTCATCATCATTGCCTTTATTTTCCACAACCAGCTTCACTTTAGGCGTCTTGGGCACTTTTATCGCCAGCTTCCTGACTCTCTTGGGCTTCTTGGGCTTTGTCGTGACAGGACCCTGCGGCTGCGATGGGAACAGCTCGGAGCCAACAGCTTTCGTGAAGCTGGACGGAAGGAGTTTGGCGGCGTGCTCCGGAAATTCATTGCTGATTTCCGGTTTGACGGCTTCAGCTTTAGCTCCCCATTTCTGCTCAGCTGCCGCCTTCCGCCCCCACTCACCGGCAGATGGGGACAACTGCGGGGGCTGGGGGCCTAAGTGACATCCAGAGGGGGGAGAAGTCACGAGCAGAGCATGCATTTCAGAAGCAATGCAATGAAGACTAACGTTAAAGCAAGAAACAGGTTAGACAACAGGAAGGCATGCTGTTTTACCGTAACCAGCAGATCCTTTGCCAGAAAACTTTCCAGTGTTTCGGGCGACAGTGCTGGTAACCAGGGGCAAGAAAGAGATGCTATCACCGGGAAACTGGCTCCTGGCCTGAGAGAGACACAGCTCCGGGTATCCGTCACCCAGAGCCGGTGTCATGCAGCTCCCAGCCGAGTCGGGGACATCCTGATCGTCCTCCATCTTTGAATCTGACGGCAAAGAAACAAAACATCTTTACCCGAATCTTCTGTGAAATCCCAAAATACAAGAGCAAAAAAGGATGAATACTGCAGAGCACATGCAAAAAAGACAAATTCATAGGTTCAACAGCAAGAAAGTAAAATTGCTGACAGCCCAGCACCGTGAACAGAGTAAGAGAACTTTCAAATATCTTTAATCAAGAAAGAAATTCTAAGCTCAAGTTGAGGATGTCATGAAATATCCATTAAAAGATGACCAACACAGTACAATCAAAGCCTCCATTGCCCTATTATTCAAATCACGGTCCTCGAGGTCTCAGCCCTGCTAATTTTCCAGCTTTCCTTTATCTGTGAACCACGTATGAAGCCTCTGGCCAATCAGAATCAGTAATTCTTTAACTACCTGGGAGAACTGAAAACAAGGCCTCTAATTGGAATATAGGTCCAGATTTGAGGAGCCCTGCTCTATTGTATGGACTGCATATCAACCAAAGGGGGCACAGAAAACATTTTAAAAAAGGGGACTCACACACCAATAAGTAAGAAATCAGCAAGAGCACTGACCATCACGATAACACTGGAAAACTTGGTACCACAAACTCACCATTGGAAGGAGCACTCATGGAGACAGTCGCAGTGGAATTCTGGGAGGTGTCACTCTGAGACGCCACCAGCTGTGAGGTATCATTTAGTGAGGTCTCTTCATAGGCCAAGCTGTTGTCCACAGTCTCCTCCTCATGATGGGAAGTGTCGTCCAAATGAGAAGAGTCAGTATATGTGCTTTCTAAAGCACTCGTGTCGACCGGCCCAGAGCTGTTCATGCAGGACGAGTCCAGGAAATAGCTGCAATCCGCGGACTCCTTTGTCTTGCATGTGTCATTCAGAGCCACATCCAGCAGTTCACCTGCACTGGGCCTCTCTTCCAGGAGCCTGACATTCGAAGACGTCCTCCCAGATGCTTCATCTCTAGGACAGCTGTCAGTTGGAGGTTTTTCCAACTCGGCCTCCGAGTGAGCGACCATCCTGACATCACTCTCAGTGCCATCCAATGTCTTGGTTCTGGCATGAGGAGTAGCAGCTTCAGGCTCTACAGTGGCATCCAGGCCAGATTTTGCTGGAAATCCCATCTGACCCAGCTCAGGAGGTCCTGTTTCTACAGGGGCTACTGTAGGGGCGGGAACCACCAGAGGGGCAGCATCCTTCATTCTCACCCCCAGCTCATGCTTTTGGTTCATGGGTGGTCCCACGTCAGGGGGTGTGTGCTGAACCTGTGGACAGTAGTCATTGGGAGGCACTGTGGATGGGGCAGGCGGCTTGCTGGCAAATGCCTCAGGCTCAGCTAATTGCTCGGCGGTAGGTGTCTGCTCCACACCGTTGTAGCCACTGCCCACATCCTTGTACGCTTCATTCACATGACCTGGGGAGAACATTAAAAACATGTCATAAAGCTTAAAAGCTCAGGATGATTTTAAAACCTGCAAAACACCCATTTAAAAGTCACTTATTCTGCTTTCTAAATCTTTACAAAATTCTTCATGATGACTAATGGAGAAAACTTAAACTGATAAGGACAACATAATTAATACAAAGCTTGAATTTCCCAACCATGTGATTTAAGAAACCAAACATTACACTGGGGAATTAACAAATTGTCATATTTTACAAAACCACTAGGCATCTGCTAGTAATTTTTCATAAAGTCACATTAGAAGATCCCTTAAAAATTAAATATCCATGCAAGTAATTAAATTTACATTTCATTCAGTATGTCCTTTACAAAGTAGATATATTACAGCAATGCAGTGCAACTTTAATTCCATGTTTTCAAAAACTCAGACAACCCACAGAAGAAAAATTGTGGATTTTTTTTTTTTTTTTTTTTTTTTAAAAACACACACAAAAACAAACACACACACACACACACACACAAAAAAAAAAAATTATATTTTAAACCACAAAAAAAAAAAAGTATATAGAAAATAGGTTTCAGAGTTTAGGGCCCAGGTCCTAGAGGTAAGAGTGGTCGTGGAAACAACTGCTAGATTTACAGCTCTCACCAACTAAGAAAACACACAGCAGCAAGAGGCACGTAGATAACACTGCAGTTTGACCACAGTGAGTCATCTCATCGAACTTAAACCTATCAACAAAAGTTGCGCTCTCTCTCTCTCAAAGTCCTAACTTTTGCCACAACACAACACACAGTCACACCATGACATATTAGGATGACGCGCCTTCAAAGCCACTGCTCCTTAAACACAGATTAAGAACACGTCACCCAATATAATGGTTCATCGGTTATTCTGCACAAGTACAGGTTCCAAACTAAGTTGTCTTAATCAATTACTTCTCTGTCTACACAAATGAGCCCATGAACAGTTAAGATAACGCTGCAAATACTTATACCTGCAACTACTAGATCCCCATTTAGAATGTTCAGCAATAAAGGCATGTCTGGTGAGAATAACCTCAAATCTTTCATTTTCTGCAATTTAATGGAGACCTTGCCATCACTACGAACAAAAATTTTATGCCAAAGAGGTAGAGTGAACGAGAGTTATGTCCATTGGGGAGCCGTAGACAATGACCCACCACTCACGAGACAAAACTTTCAGCACAAAAACTGCAGAAAGACCATAATTCGCAGAGTATGCACCTTGCATGGCCGCAGGCAACACCCCAGCATCACACGTCTGCGAGGCTCCGTTATCTGGAAGAGCAGAGGGTATGCCTGGCACAGAGATGGGAGTCAGTGGCAGGGGGCTGCCTGAAGCCCCACGGCCCAGGTGGTGCTGATGCTGAGGACTATTACGTGGGGGGGTAAAATTCTGCGCGTTTGGGAGAATCATGGGAGGTCGCGCTTGGGCTTGACCTGAAGGTGGAGGAGGATGAGGTGCTTGAGGCTGGTAGTAGGGCACCCCGTTTGGCATCATCCCAAAATGCTGCTGCTGCTGATGGTGCTGATGCTGGTGATGATGCTGGGGTGGAGTCACGCTCGGGTGGACTTGGTTCTGGTAGGAGCCATACGTATTGCCAGAACCATAGCTCATGGTCATGGAGGAGCCACTCTGCTGAGGGATGGGAATCTCCCTGCCCCAGTATGATCCTCCTGATAAGGTTACATTGGGTGGTGCAGCCACCGCAGATGCGTGAGACCCTCCCAGTTCCCCGTTTAACTGATACTGTCCATGACCCTGGAAGTGCTGCTGCTGCTGCATTACTCCGCTGGAGCTCTGCTTGTGCTGCATGCTTGGCCCGTGTCCAGAGTTGATCGCCGTGGCCTGGCCATATGACGACTCGCTCCACAGGTAGTCATAGGCCAGGCCGCTCTGATGGTGATGGTTGCTCATGAGAGAGTAAGCGGTGGAAGGATGGGGACCAGACGTACTGGTCCCTATTACAGTGGTGATGCCATTCACATTCATTTCGCCGTTCATATCTGGAAGTGTCGCAAAGCACAGATAGGAGGAACAAGGTCAGTTCCACAGATATCAAAACCTAGCACCCCAAAGTGACACTAAATAAACAAGCATGGCAGCACTTTTCCATGGACAAATATGTACAGCTGATCAAACCATTTCAAAAGCACGATGTAGATGAATGGACGCACTTTTTCCTGGTTGAGGGAAGCTCATGGAGGACCCGTTAGTGTAGAGAGTGTCACCTGAGGGAAGCTTCAGTCCTGAGTTAGCAGTCTCAGAGGGGTGGCCACCAAAGTTGAACAAGTTATTAGCCTCCATCTGGAAGTAAAACGTAAATATAAAATGCAGGAGCAATTGTAAGACACACACACAAAAAATAAATGTAGTAGATCTCTTTTGGAAAACGTTCTGGAAAGTTTGTGGTGCCAACTGTTACACAAAAGGCAGCCAGACATATCTGTGAACAGAAACTCCCCAATCCTGGATGAGATTCTCTCCGACCTGGTTGCACCAACAGGCAAAATAAAAATAAAAGTCAAAACCCTTTCAGACTAAATCAACAAAATGAAACCGAATCCCAGCTGCAGTCGAAAAACGATTATTGCTCCTGCAAAGTGAATTATCCAGAACAAAATACAAAATGTGACTGTGTATGAATTTTTACTGAAAACATATATATTGACAAATATGAGCAAGAATTATAGAAAACGAACAGACGTCCCCCCCACAGGATGTGATATTGCTCGACGGTTGCTGTTTAATGGTTACGATGACACACTCACTCGGGAGGACATCACAAACATCGCACTTCCACCACTCTCAGCTAAAATGTCGCAGCACAGGATAGCATGCTCCAATTTATGAACCATACACACAACCATGTCGGTCATCCTTAATAATACCGATCCTTTGCCATCTTCCGCGGGCAAGAAACCCTTCGTTCCGCCATAAGTGTTCGAAAGATTGGCGCCCATGAAGTAGCGGAGAAAAAAATGAAATAAAATTACAATAAAATTAAATGATTTCGACTTGCTTGGCGAGTTGACGTTATTAGCCGGCTAGCTTGCTAAAGTTTGCTAAATCTAGATCGTTTCCGTCAGTTGTCGCCTCTCTGTGGAAACAAAACGGCTCCCGTATAAAGGCACCCCGACCACCGGCTCACTTAAGGCTATAGCTAAGGTCCAGCCGGCACCGACCACCGGGTTCCAGTCTGCTTTTTGACCAGCAGATGCGGTGAAAAAGCCGTGAAGACACGCAGGCTCCTGCGAGTGTCGACACGGCGTCAAGTTAAAGAGAAACCGGCTAGCTGGGCGACGGTGTGCCGCTCGGCTGGCTATCTGGACTGAAACATAATACAACACAAAGTCTGGCCAAGACTTACGCTTATCTGGTGGACCAAAACTGGACATTATTTTAATATCAATCATCAGGATTATTATTATTATTTCAGCATCTATTTGCAAGACGTCGCATTTTACTCCGGCTAGCATGCCAACTGATTTGCATCGCACCACAACAAATTAGCCAGCTAGCTAGCCCAGTGCCGACTCCGAAAGGGAAAAACAAAAAAAAGCGTGCAAAGACGAAAACGTGGCACATCGCCCAAATAATGTGATGTTACCCCTTTTTTTCTTAAAGACATTACTGGACATATG
Organism: Pollimyrus isidori; assembly: GCA_019775955.2. Lineage (NCBI taxonomy): Eukaryota > Metazoa > Chordata > Actinopteri > Osteoglossiformes > Mormyridae > Pollimyrus > Pollimyrus isidori. Next base: position 5,812,446 of record JABFDZ020000131.1, read on the forward strand.
AAAACCCAAGTTTGATTCGAACTTGACCGGGGCTTAGATCAGTAACCATTTTTCACGGCGCCTAATTAGTCCACTTTGGCCGGCGTTTACGGACGAGCAAAACGAGTCCACATATAAGCCCGTGTCCGAGCGGGGCCTTTATTTCCAAGCACTGCATCGCACCTGATTTCCCCACTTCAACATCAGCCGAAAATAACAGGTTCAGAAAGAAACGTCCCGTGTCGAGACGAAATTAAAATTTAGCTTGATATTCAGCCAAATATCCAAATGAATGGTCCGCTTCAAAAGTCGGCCCCGACACCGTAAGGCCTTGTTTGGAAGATAGCGGCTAGTCCAAGGTTATTTAAATAATTATGAAACGAAACAAAATGCTCCATTATATAAGGCGACTTATCTCGGAACTTTCTTCGCGACTGTTACCCTTTTTCGTAATTCAATAAAGCAAAATATAAACTAGGCATGTTCTACTGGGGCATCATTATTTCTTTTTTTCCAGTGAACAACTTGGACGCTCCTCTTTTGTTTAATAAACTCACATTGTTTTCCTGATTCACTGTGGAGAAATTCTGAAACGGCAGCGCACCACAGACAAACACTGAAAAGTTTTCACCCTTAAAATTAAATTTAAAATGCAGCCGAACCTTGCAATCCTTGATTTTTCAAAGGCGGAGAAGCCTTTGAAATTCCGACTGGAGAAATGTACAGTTTGAAGATGGTGCAGCCAATGTAAATAATAAACAGGTAATCGCTAACCTTTGGGTTTCAAATTAGCAAACATGGCTGGTGTGTTTGAGTGCAGCCATGATCATTGAAAAGAAAGAGAACGAGCCGAAAGAGGAAGTGAGTGGAGCTTTACACACTGCGGGGTGCCAGTCCAGCTCCGGGTCCTAAAGCCGAGCCCTCCACTACAATCCTCGCAGGGATTAAAACATCTATTTATAAAACTTTAGTAGTTCGTACGCGACAGGAACAATCTGCTTTTTTTTGTGCATTGCTTCCAGGTTGCGCATGCATATCTTTCTTGACAGCCTGAAGCCATATAAGAGGTTTTAGCAGACAACCGGTTCAATTTCGTGCTCAAACTTGTGCGGTGAGGGTCGCGGTGGCTGCGACATGTTTCATTTGTTTATTGCAAAAGTTGCTCGCAAAATTTCGAAAAAAAAAATATACACGATCCTCTGCAGGTGTAACTTTGGCTATAACATCGCACAGGTACACGAAAGAACCACAAAGATCTTCTTATTTTCTCCACCCGTACATCACTCACAAAACGTCTGCAAAACACTTCATTACCACGAGACATAGAAGTTACCATGATCCTCGCCGCACCCATCATTTCAATTAGGAATATTTTCAGCAAACGTACAGGTTCGGAGGTTATTCCAGTAGACAAAGGAAACAAGCAATGGATACACAAGAGATCAAATATGTAAATACATATTATAAACGAATATTAACATTTTTATCAAATATTTCACTGGTGCCTCGCATCTTCGAGGTTGGGGGTCAGAATCATATCTTATCTTGTATTAAGATTGCATATTGTGCGAGTTTCCTCGGGCTACTTGGTGTCTCTTAATTGTTTATGGTATGCATGTGCCCGGTGATGGACTGAAATCCCATACAAGGTTTATCGCTACTGTCTGGGATAGTCTCCAGTCGCCATCCCTCACGCCAAGACTGGAATAAACAGTTAGAAGATGGACTGAAGAGACAATGAGAATAGTAAGTGCATTTGTGCTTATGTTTCTGGTTACATTATTCATATTGTTCATATAATAATTAAAGGTAGTGTACTGCTTAGGGAGGCTGTAGGACCCGACGGGAATCGTAAACAGCGTTTTCGGGTCTGTACAACTAAAACCTTTCTATAGTCTCAGCGTTTTCACAGGAAGTGATGCCGAGGATGACAGAGGCGAGGCTGCGACCCCCGGGGTTGGGGGATAGAACGAGAAATATAATATCATGTAGAAAATCATTTTTTCTTTTTAAGGCCCTGATGCACAGAATTTTTTTTTTTCGACGTGCAGTACACCTCCCTTGTATTGTGATTTCAGACAATATGTATGTGACGAACCTAAAATTTTTTAATCATTAGCGTACATCGCACTATATAGGAACTATAAATAAAGTGCGGCTATTAAGAGCACCCTATGTGACGTAATTTAAAAGTTTTAAGTGAGTATACAAATTGAGAAGAATCCTCCAAAAAATTCCGATACCCGCCTCCGACGTGGCCAATTACTAAAACCACTGTAAATGGGCCTATACACAATACAGTACATGTATGTAGCCTGCTGTGTGACATGTCACGTTAAACCAAATATATTACACATCCATTGCATACGGCGCTAGCATATATTTATATGGCAGGCTGGATGCACATTATTTCAAAAAACCATATGTGAAAATGAAACATGAATATTATATTTTATACTGTATATGATCAAAATTACTTCCACTTCCAGTTATTAGGTTAGGGAGAAGATCAGCTCCAATAACAACAAAACTGCATTTTTGCTATTTGTGGGTGGCTCAGTGGGCTATCTCTCTGCGCCTATGATCAGAAGATCACCACTTTGAGCCCCAGCCCTGGCAGAATTTCTACATTTCTGTGGGCCCTTGGGCAAGATCCCTAGCCCCCAGCTCCAGAGGTGCTGCACATCAGTTGTCACCTCCAAGCTGTGGAGGGCAAGATGGGGTTGGTGAAGAGAAGCATTGCAATGTACACTCACCTAAAGGATTATTAGGAACGCCATACTAATATGGTGTTTGACCCCCTTTCGCCTTCAGAACTGCCTTAATTCTACGTGGCATTGATTCAACAAGATG
>JABFDZ020000131.1:5823906-5841244 GCA_019775955.2 Pollimyrus isidori
ATCCGCACCAGATGTCCAAACCACCTCAACTGGCTCCTTTCGACGTGGAGGAGCAGCGGTTCTACTCTGAGGCTCTCAGTCGTATCTCAGTCGTAGGGTGAGAAGTTCGGACATCCGGGAGATATATATATATGAATGATAAAATAACACACACTTTGTTTTTGTGCCATGGACATTCAAATGCTTTATCGGAAACAAAATACTTACCAAAAGAAAGACAGACCTTTAAAAATCTTCCAGGTGTGTGTTAAAGCACCAACTGCAAAACCAGATTCTGTACAGATAATTATTCTGTACAGATGATAACTGTTCATGTGTTACAACAAGGGACTGTATAAAATTCTCACTTAAGGGATTTCCTTTTATATATTTGCCATTTGACAATTACACTGTTTGTTCCTTCATTGTTCATATCTTGCTGGAAAATGAGGAACTTGACCGGCACTAGTATGTTGGTACTACAAGAACTACTAAGGAAATAAGTTCCAGGTTAAAAATATGTTGGTAATAAACTACAAGGATTCCATCACTCTATCCACAATCTGACTTATTGTAAATGACTGCATTTCAGTCGTTTACATTACGTTTAGCCAACACATATCCCAAGAAACATACAACTGAGAAAGCGGGGTCAGCCATTCCCTGGAGCAATCAGGGTTAAGGGCCTTACATAAGAGCCCTATAGTGAATTCACTCTGCTATCCATGGGATTTGAACCAGCAAGCTTCCAATCACAGACACAGAGTCCTAACCCATAAAGCAACATAGCACCCCTTATACTAGAACAAGATGAAAATAATCACCATGGATTTAGCAGGTGGGACTGCCACACTCAGATTCAAAATCAAATTTGATCTTAAAATTCATAACTGTTACACACTGTTTATTTTGTCAATCCACACTGGATATGACTATTATAAAATACAACAGCACAATTAATAGGAAAAAAAGACTAAAGAAAATAGGGGCATGAACATCCTTCGTGGGTGTGTTGATTTCAGATGTGACTGCAGAGTGCATTTTCATTTTAATCCAAGGACACTAATGTGAGCAGTGTGGTTTTTTTCCCCTCCAGAAGTCACAAGGTTATAAATAATACAAAAACGTGGTGTAGATTCATCAAGTTCTTCAAACACCATGACTCAAGTTAATGCGTCTACATAGTCAGCTCCTGTAAAAGGAGAGAAAAAAAAAAGTGTACATACTATATGCAATAATTCAATAAATATAACACATGCAAAAAAATCAGGATTACATGTGCATGCTTACCATGATGGCATTGACAATGTCATTGTTATTGTTTTTAAGGGCACGTACAGCCTTTGCCCGAGACACATTAGCTTGAGACATCACCAGCTCAATGTCCTTCACCTCCACCCCAGTCTCATCAACCTACGAGACAAGTTTCACATTTAGGCATTTCATGTGGTTGGAAAATCACCAGTCTGCAAATGCATGGATCTAACATCATTTAAAATAGGATTGGACACACAAGGATAGACCAGTTCCAGGGATTTCATATTAAATGTGCATCAGTGACCATGTTGATCTATGATTTGAATGTTTATATGATGTGTGGAGTCACTCACTGAGCTGAATACCCTTCCCGTTGGTCATAATGCAAATAAGAAGTAATTCACTCATGTTCCACTTGTAATTTACCATTATTCCATACCATTATTATAATGTAGTACAGTCAGGACATGTCTTCACCTGAATGCAAAAAAATTGCACATCTGTTCAACAAAGCACAAAGCCACTTCAAATTTTAAATACGTACTACAAATATGTAATGAAGTATTTGGAAACATACTGCTCATTTGTTATGCATGCTAGATTCAAGCTATTTTTTTTGTTTATTTATCAGTTTTTATTTAAACCAACAGTTTCAGGAGTGATTGTTATATTTCAGTGCATGTTGTACATGTATAACTCTGCATGTGACAAATCTTCAATCTTGTAAACTACTAGATATCTGCCAAAATGTACAATTAAATACCAAAGTGTTCATTGTGCTGGCAGGAAAATGGTGGTTTTCAAGCTACCACTTATTGCTTGACAAAAAACCTCCATTAGGCATCCCTGAGTCACACTTATATTTAATCATCAGGACTAGTGATTGGTCGACAGTGGCCAATCAGGAGACTCTGAAGATTTCCTGGCGGGCCGCTTAACTGTTGTGACATCAGAAACAATATTAAATTTGTTATTTAGAGCTGGTCAGAAACCAAACTTTTAAACAAACTTTAAAATTCTTCAATACTTCTGAATGTTGATCAGCGAGATCTCTCACACACACTCACACCCACTTTAAACATAGTGCAATTAATTATTTGCTATTGCTAAATCACTGGAAGACTCTCAAACAGCGGATGTTTGAAAGAGACCAGACAGGGCTGAAGAAGTTTGTCTGCTTGAACAGTTCAGTATGTTATTTGTTTATTTTTCTTCTTGAAATACCAGTAATTAATTTATCAGGATAACAAGACTTGAAATGTGGTTTTATTTATCGACGTTCCCCCAGAACAAAGACAAAATGGGCTGGTCTTGGGCATGAACCCCATGGGCTGAAAATTAGTCACACTCCTTGCCCAATTAGTAACATGTGCCTGTGCTGAAAACAAGACTGCAAAAGAGGCTGCTAAAGGTCATGACCTGTTGGCCCACTGGACCAAAGCTCTCCAATACAGATGGCCCATCACTAATGTGTTTGGGGTCAGATATACATTTTGGGGACCAAATATCCCCAATATGTCATAAAAACCTGTCATTTGGACATTATGGGGACAATTTTTTTTTATAAAAATCTGTGAATACAGTGAAAAAAATTAAAAACGCCAAAAGATTTGCATTTTGTGTGGGTATGGCTAAGGTCAGGGCTGGGCAGGGGTTGAGTTGGTCATTCTTGGGATTAGGGCTTTGCCCATAGAAATGAACGGACGGCCCCAACAGAGATGAGCGCTGGTCTGTGTATGTGTACGTGTGCATGTTCATATCAAGGAGATGCTCCGTGACAAAAAGATAATTTAGAAAGAGAGTGATAAGGCCCACAGAACCAACAGCGGAGCAGCTAGGGGGAGCTGGGTCCTTCAGAGACAACCTTTTTAAAAGTTTCATTTAAAAGTTTCACAACAAAAGGACCTCAGTTCAGATGACAAGCTTTTCTCTGCAGTACAGCATGTTTACACTTACATTCAGCAGACACTTGGCTTAAATCTGAACATCCTGAATTAATGCAGGGGGAGAATGATGTACCATGCTTTACACTAATTGATGTGAGGCACAATACGTTTATTTATGTAGCAGATGCTGTAACGCTATTATGCAAAGCAACATTCAAGTGAAGAAAGCTTAGGGGTCAAAGAGCTGGCAGCTTTGGGGGAGCTGAGGTTTAGGGTCTTGCTCAAGGAGCTAAAGGCATAGACCTTACAGACACAGGCAGAGATGTAAAACCTGCTGAACGATACTCAGGATGCAGAGGATTACATGGGGGCCCATAATAAGATTCTCTTACACAAACACACTACCGTTTCCTGCTTCTTATTTTACACCCAGTCCTCACTGAGCATACACGTCCTCACCTCCTCCTCCTCGCTCTCCTCCTGCACGGTGGGTGTCTGCGTTTTCTCCTGGGTACTTGAGGCCGCTTCGCCTTGGACCTTGAACTTCTCCGCTGCAGCCAGCTGGGCCTGCTGTGAAAGGTCCTCGATCTGAAGGCAGATAAATCAGCATGTAAGGTTGACTTCTGCTGCATTTTTGGCATGGGAGAGATGCCCTTGATCGAAGGCCATTTCACATTCTTGAAAGCTTTTGATGATAAAATGGTGGAAGTTCTACCAGGAACAGGCAGCCAAGACATGTGTGATGTTGCTTGATTAGAAGTTAAGCTAGTCTCAGCGCACTGAGGAACCAATGTGTGTAAATCAGGGAAAACAGTGCTAAACAGACATGACCTATTTCATACAAGACATTTGTAATCACACCTGCTGAGATAAATTTGGCCAACGAGGTATAGAAATGGATGTCCAGAAGTAGTAAGTTTATTAACGTCTTGAATTAACTGAGCACGGCCCTTAACCCCCAGTTTCAGGGGTGCCGCATGCTGACTGACCCTGTATTGTGATCTCCCCCAAGCTATGGAGAACTAGACGGGGTAGAATTATTCCAATGGAATTGTATTCATACTGGTAAAAATGGAAAAAGTGACTGCTAGTGCAAGTAATTTTAATTTATTTTTTGAAAGAACAAGGCACTTTCCAAAGTCCTTACCTTGGCTTCCCCAAAAACAATATAGGTGTCTGACGCGGGACTCTTGTAAACATCTGGCTTAGTGATGACAAAGAGGATGTTCTTCGATTTCCGGATTGTCACCCTGGTTATTCCCATCACCTGTCGCAGACCCAGTTTGGACATTGCCTGGAACGAAATTAGAAGCGTAATTGGGAGCATGCTCAGGGGAGGGTGCTCTGTGGGTTAGGACTGGGATCAGAAGGTGACCAGTTCTAAGCCGACAGGCGGCACATGGGGAGGAATGAAACGCTACTATTCTATCGTCATGGTTCCTTTATGGCTGAGGACAGGAAGGTCCTACCTTACGCGCCTTCTTCTCACTTCGGCTTTGCTTGGCTTTGCTAACGGGTTCCTCGTCAATCTCTGCAGCTGCTGCAAGCTGAAAACAATGCAGAGAACCAACTCTTACGCGTGACGATCAGTGACGCGCGTTTCGGAAGCCAACTGACGCTGCCACTAATGGGTAAAAGGGTCACACCTGTGCTTGCTGCGTCCGCGTTTGTGTCGAGTCCGGTTCCTCCAGTTCCGGTATGGAATCATCGCTGTCTGATTCTGTGCCAGAGCCTGTGGAGCACCCAACACATTCTATTCAGGTCATCATTGATGTTCACAGGACTTAATATGTTAATATTAACAATACCTCAAAGTGATATCTACAGAGTAAATTTTGAGTGTTTTGAAAGGCTGTTCAGTGGGACACATTGTTGCCTCACACCTGGATCGAGGAACAGGGTTCAAATCCCACCCCTGCTCTGTGTGTGTAGACAAAGGTCATGGTCAAAAATACAGGCACCCGTGTATTCCTTTCAGAAAACGCACCACTTCTCCCAGAAAACTGTTACAATTAAAAATGCACATTTTGTTTGCAGTGGAACATTCCTAAAAAGGAGAGGAAAAAGTCAAATGATACTATTCCATACAGACCAAGAAATTGGACCAGACAAAATTACTGACACCCAAAACTCAATACATGACAGCACACCTTTTAGAAACTATAACAAGTCCCTTCCTGAAACAATGAATTAGTCTCATACATCTCTACTGGAATCTTGGACCACCCTTCTTTTGACTGGATCTAGCTCTGTCCGGCGGGATCGGCACATTTCAAAGCAACTGGGTCCAAATTGGCAAGACCCCATTTTGCTCCGCTTCCTCAGCTGTCAGGGGAGCTTCCTGAACTCTGCATAGCTCAGAGAGCGCTGCCACCAAAATGCAGACTGGGGAGTCGCAATATATCTGTAGGTGGATAGACCTACTTTTGGTCTGGTCAGCTCCTCCACATGGTGTCTGATAATACTTTTCAACACGTATATTATGAGGCTCAGACTAAGGCACTGCTTGGATATCTTGTCTTGTCTCAGAGCATGCTCCAACCACTGTGAATGATGTCTCATCGAGGGAAACCTTTTACTCTCAACTTCACTCGATGGTGGATGGGCGCACACAAGGTGACACTCCTCTGGTCTTGGGTGACTTCAATGCGACCAATGCGACTTGAGTCTGGAGACCGCGGTGAGAGTGGCTTCACGTTCTTCAAGGCCAGGAGCTGCGGGTCCTGAGGTCTTGGTAGCCTTAGGAAGACCCTAAACCTCAGCTCCTCCAAGGCTGCCAGGTCTATGTCCTGAGCCACATCACTGGACACTGCAGCACCAGTATTGGAGTACTATGAAGGAGATCGATCACATCCTTGAGAGCAGGTGACTCACCATCTGTGATCGTCCTGCTTATGGAGGAATTGCATACATCTGAATCTGTTCCTTGGAGACTTGCAGTCAGGGTGGGTGATGAATGAAACTGCAGTTGCGACCTGCTGGGCCAGCTGCTTAAAGCGGATCCCCCCACTCCAGCATCTCTGGGTTCGTGGTTCTTGAGGCTGATCCTACAATCAGCTATGAGGGAGCACTGGTGGTGAATCAGCTGGGGGTAGGGAAGGGCACAGGGATCTGTGATATCCATAATAGACTTCACCAGGCTGGTGGCAAGGCTGTCGTCCTGGCAATACAGGCAATCTTTGCTTTCATTTTCATTGAGTTGATCAAGTTGGCCTGTAGGACATCCTGAGACTTCACAAAATCCCCCTGAGGTTGCTGGATGTCATGGCCGGCCTGTATACTGCACACTGGTACTGTGAGTGCTGTGCAGAGTGGAGGGAGAACCTCCATGTTATTCCCAGTTGATTGTGGGGTTTGCCAGGAGTGTGTTCTTGCTCCTACTCTGTTCAATGCTTGCATTGACTGGGGGGCCGGCAGGATTGTGGGGTCCAGCAGTTGCTGAGAAAAGACTTGCTAATCTAGTCTTTGCCAGTGATGCCGTGATCTTCAAGGAGTCGATAGAGGCTCTGATTGGGCATCTCAAGAGACTGAGACTGAGGAGTCTGGGATTGCGAGTGTCCTGAATAAAAACCAAGATCGAGGCCTTTAAATGATTTCTTAGGCACAGTTATCAACATCATCTGTCTGACGGGAGAATGTCGACCTTGTCGAGAGATTGAGAGATGCACTTACCTCGGCAGTGACATTCATATTTCTGGTGACTCTTCCTTTGAAGTCAACAGACAGATTGGGAGAGCATGGGGGGTCATGAGGTCGCTGGAAAAGGGTGTGTGGCGCTCCCGATCTTTGCAAGAGGAGGTCCAAGTGTTTAGAGTGCTGGTGCTCCCTGTCTTGCTGTATGGCTGTGAGACACAGACTCTATCCAGGGAGCTGAGATGAAGACTGGACTCCGGTACAGTCTCTCTTTGGAGAATCTTTGGGTGCCACTGGTTTGACTCCACTTGTCACTCAAGTGTTGCTAGGAAATTCCCAAATGAGGCACATTACCTGCATCGTGAGGGAGCTTCAGTCATGGCACTATGGCCATGAGGCATGTTTTCCTGAGGGTGATCCATCTCGCAGGCATCTTGTTGCAGACCTGAGCGGATGGACCAGGCTGAGTGGAGGGTGGAACTGGACCGTGTGTCTGCCGGAGGGGGGGGGGGGGGTTGCCAGTCAGCATCCCAAGGTGTTTCATCATGTGGTGGGTGCAGCAAGGCACTGCATCAGCACATGATCCCCAGCCTGACTGACCTGTTACTTGCTACAGGTGTGTTTAAAAAGTCACATCACATGATTCAAATCCAATTACTTCTTACAATTTTGGAAAATGTATCAATAATTTTGTCTAACTTATTCTGTGGAGAACGATATCAGATTTAGCTGCCCCCCCCCCTCAGCCTTTTTGTGCTTTGACAGTGCAAACAAAAGAAACAAGTTGACACCAAAACATTCGAAATTGCAACAGTTTTCTGGAAGAAACAATGCATTTTCTGAAGAGAATGCACTGGTGCCGATATTTTTGGCCATGACTATGTATATACCCCCTGTATGCAGACAGGTTTCCTCAGTTAGTCTCCTCCCATAGTCCAAAAACAGGCTGCTGATCAAGCTGGCATCTCTAAACTGCTCATAGAACGAGAGTGCAGATGTGTGCAGGCTCTGCAATGGACCGGCATCTTAGCGTAAGTATTCCCCTGCCATGTGTCCTGTGTATTGCTGGGACAAGCTCCAAAATCCCCAGAACCCAGCACCGGAAAAGCACAGAGATAATGGGAGAGTCTGAACTTTAAGCTAAAGTTCATTTATTACTATCATAAGGACACATATCACTATCAGATACGACTGCTTTGTAGGCTACATGGGTGCCTTCAGGACTCCCCCCCATTCCATACTTGTTTAGTTTTTGCCAGTCTCTAAGAAGACAGCCCCTATTTTGGGTTAAATCTATTTGCACAATCACACGACAGCTTGCCAATTTCAGACGCGTGTATGCAGCGTTAAGGCTGAATGCTAATACAGCCACTGAATTTTGTGACCTCATCGTCACAGATTTTAACAAAATTTACCATGCCGATTTGGTTACATGAGTAACTTATGAAACTGAAATTGACCGTGTCTGGGATCAATATTGAGGGAGGTTTAAGCAATAGTGGTTGGGGGCTATGATTTTAACTGGCTATATTTACCTTTATGTAAGCTGCACGGAAGCGGTCCTTATATTGCTTTAAAGCTATGGTCCAGCCCAATAGATTAGACTAATAATATGCCATCCCCATATGAATAATGACTATGTAATAACCAATTAAAATATTGTTCAAGTGCATATCCAATAACATTAAACTCTACATTTCAAAATTGATATATTTTTTTTTTACTAAAGCTAGATCATAATGATCATGTCATGAACATCTCCAGAAATGTCTGAGTTGTTGCTGAGATATCATTACTTATCTGAAGTGTGTATGTCCCGAAACAACGAGTTCATAAAGAAAAACTGAAAAGGATGTAGGACGACACGCAAATCAGACAGTGGATGACACAGGAACAGGAAGGAAGAAGACCAGGTTCTTGGGACATCTCAATAGCAGAAGATGACGGACAGGGTACAGGAGCAGCAGGATTTCACAAGCTTCTGGAAGCCAGCAAGAGCTGATAGTTGCTCTATCAGCTAACTTTATATCTAGCATACAGTGAGATGAAAGTCTCTTCTCTTTGTTGAAGTCTGCAGTGATTAAAAGGCATCAATTTAAAGGGATAGTGCATCTGTGGCAGGTGCTCTAACCCGGGCCTGGTGATACGTCATCAGTAAAGTGCTAATGAACCTGTGGTGCTTGATGGGAAATTAGTTATTCTTTGCATTTCCCAGTCTGGAGATGCACCCCAGACTATGATGCACACTAATTCACCTGGCGAGAAACAAAAGGGTTGTATCTGAGTCTAAAAATGGAGCAGATGCAGCAAAACCAGCAGACCTGCCCACATCTGGGTCAAAGCAGTAGACTGACACAGATAAAATCTTTCAAAACAGCACCAGTTATGTGGAAAGGGAGAATAACATCTTTTGCTTTCATTAGAGCAGAGGTATAGTTCCAGAATTTCTCCCAGGGATAAATAAAGTGCATCGTAATCTACAAATGTTACTGGAAGAGGAGGAAGGAATAGCTGAAGCAGATAAGATTAAGGGAAGGTCTAAGAGGCAAACGAACAATCAAATGATAAAAAGGACGTTTCATTAATAAACCTAAAAAAGTGAAACATGAAATTGCAACACCGAATTTACATATTAACCGATAAATTGAATAAGAAACACTCAAAACATCCTGACAACCACTGGCTATTCTGAAATTTTAATACACCCGCAAAAAACGGTAACAGAATTGTAACGTCTCCTCCTTTCACCTAATCCCATTTTCAAGAAACAAGAACAATAGAAAAAAATTTGCAAAATCTTGGGCACAATCATTATGACCAGGAGGTGGCGCTAACTACACCCATTCGTAAAATAAATTGGTTTTGCCGTTAAACCTAATACTGAACAAGTAGATTATTTTAAATTGCACGTTCGTACAGAAAATTCAGTAATCTTCTAAACATTATGTTGCGGAATGAGGGGGTTTCAATTACTTTAATTATTGACATGTATTCGCGCGTCGATTAGTTGTAATGGACTAGTATTTTGTATTTTATCTAGCTCAAGCAGAGAGAGATTTCGACATGCGAGGACATACTAACCGGTTTCCACTTGAGTGTGTTGCATCTCCCGCTCCGTGGCCGGTACCGTAGCTGTGGCTTGGCTGGGCATACCTGTCTATGGGAGGTTTGGGTACTTGTCAGATTAAGGGTATACATATCTCTCACCAGCAAAAATATAGTTCGCTAAGGATGAATTACACTTCCATCAACAGACACGTACAGAGCCCTCCACATGGCTGCCAGTCTTGTAAAACTCCAATATATAGACTTTATAGACATAGAAATATTCGTTTGCAAAAGCTCGATAGTTTAGACTCGTACGTTTCAGCAGCACACTACTAAACTAAAGTGGATGATCCAATGACCAAGATTAATTTCGGCTTAACTCAAGCATTTTAACATGTCTACGTGAGATAATATCTTCGCATTATACTACACGGTGGTAAAAAAACATCACAAAAAAATCGCACAAGAAAGCATCAGGAGAACGACCGCTAGCAATAACAGCAAGGTAAAGAACCATGTATAATGTTGTGCTCTCTAAGAAAAGAAAATACTGTCAAAACGGACAACCAGCTAGTTATTGTACTAAAACACCAGGGAAACGCTGTGAGGAATTAAGAACTAAAAATATTCACAATGAAATCCCTTACTTCCGCGAGAGTTTAAGATCCCAGGCGGCTTGAAAAGAGGATTTGACCCCGAGCTGCATAGTGCTTCCGGTTCACCGGGGTATTCCACATGGCGCATGGCAGGAGTGACGCCCTGGTGGAAAGGCGTTCCGATACAGGGTGTCGCTTCACATGTGCGATATTCATTCGTGGGTTGATTGCAGTTTCAGTGTTCTTTCCTTTGTGTTCTATTCTTCAGTGTTTCAGACGTGTGTTAGCAGGCTTCAGCGGTTATGTGAAACATGTTCGCACACATCCCGATATATGAATTCAACGTTTCCTTGTGCTATTAACAAAATAAATAAATTGAAGTAAAGTTTAAACTATTTTATGAAGATGTACATTTATACGGAATATTCTATCCAGGAATCTTAGAAACGTGACTATAAAAACAGCTATATATGGCTGCTACAAATCATTAGATAGCTCTCTCAAGTATTACGGCATACCATTTTTCACAACCTGTTTACCTATTAATTTTGTTTAATGCGATTAAAACAATTAGCCAAACAAACAACACAGTTGAGCTATAGATTACAGCACGTAGGACGTCGTCGAACGTCAAACAGGGCACAAAGGCTTGCCGTGGCAATACGAGGGAGGGAGAGAGAGAGTGCGCGCTTGTCCTAAATTCCTCTAAGTACAGTATTTCCTAGGCTTTGAGTAAAGTAATGACTGAACACTGAAACTCGTGATATTTTTTTAAAGTCTAAATTAATCCTCACATATGCCTTTCATTAGAAGTAAGATCAAGTACAACAGGTTAGTAGTGTGGCATTAAATTGTAACGTAGTGTCCAGGTTAGGAACAAAGTATCTTCCGATTTTGTCGGTAAATCGGGTAAATAATAATACTGCACACATTCATCTTAGTAGTTATACGGTAGTGATACAAGCTATTAGGCCCAGTAAAAAAAAAAAGTTTATCATCCACGCCCGCGTGGCGAATTTAGCCCGCATCGATTGAAAATTTTTTAAAGTGTATTTTCCTGTGTAAATTCCACTGCCGGCGTTCACAAATTTTGAATAAAACATTTTAAAAAAAAATATTTTCTTTTCATATTAATTTTGCTGATCAGCCCATACAGTACAGGCCAAAAGTTTGGACACACCTCATTCCCCCAGGGATTCCTCCACGCTTAGCTCTGATTCCTGCTTTGCACACTCTTGGCATTCTCTCCATGAGCTTCAAGAAGTAGTCACCTGAAATGGTTTTCCAACAGTCTTGAAGGAGTTCACAGAGGTGTTTAGCACTTGTTGAGTGTGTAATCAGAGCAAAGGGTGACCATTTTGAAGAAACTAGAATATAAAACGTTTTCAGTTATTTCACCTTTTTTTGTTAAGTACACAACTCCACGTGTTCATTCATAGTTTTGATGCCTTTAGCGAGAATCTACAAATGTAAGTCATGAAAAAAGAAAAAACATTGAATGAGAAGGTGTGTCCAAACATTTGGCCTGTACTGTATGTCATACATGTGTTGCTGTTCCTTTTGTTTACTGTTGTAAAACTTCTTCCATCATCATTTTTCTAAGAAATAATAATAACAAAAAAATCACCCTCTCTCATCACTTGTTTCTGATTGAAAGGATGATAAACTAATAATTATTTTTACTGGGCCTTATATACAGTACTGTAATATACCTTGATTCGACTAACCACTGAAGCCACACAAAGTTTTCACAAAATAATGCGTGCGTTGGTTATTAAGAACTTTGTAGTAAATGGCAGTTGCCAAGACTAGACTGCAGACGACTTACAGATCAGCTGGTGAATTAACTGGTATATTACAGCTGGTGTAGAACCTTATGTCCCCATTGGAGCAATACATGAAAAAGAATTTGCAATTTTTATAAATAAGATATATTCCTAGCACAAACCTGACCTCCCCCCCACCCATGGCTATGTCTAGAAATTCTGTCCATAAATGTTATAAACATTGACAAAGGGCAGTCTTGACGGACTCCAACACCCACCGGGAATGAGTCTGACTTACTGCTGGCAATGCAAACCCTACTCCCACTAGGTTTATATAGGGATCTCCCAGCCCACAACAGCAGACCCCATATTCCATGCGGCTGAAGCACCCCTGACAGGACCCCTCAGGGTACATGGTCATCTGCCTTTAACGAGCAGTTGAAACGCATCCTCTAGTCCCCTGTCTTAAAGTTTTGGCCCACCACCCCAGTCTGCCAATCCGAAGGCACTGTCCCCAACGGCCACACAATGTTGAAAAGGTATGTCAGCCAAGTTAACCTAACAACATGAAGTGCTCTTAAGAAGGGTAAATCTACTCCACCCCTGGACTGCCTCAGTGACCTCAACCTCCATGATGGGTAAGTACTCCTCCGACTCCTCCAGCTCTACCTCCTCCAAGGAAGGCATATCAGCGTGATTCAGGAGGTCCTTGAAATACTCCTTCTACCAAGTGTTTTTTTTTTTTTTTTGCTTTAGCAACTGCCAAAGTCGCTTTCAATGTGGCCTTCCGGTACCAGCCAGCTACTTCAGGATTCACACAAGCTACAGAAGCTCGGCAATGGAGTACTGCAACATAACCCATTCAGGCCGTTTGTCCCCTGCCTCCCTTAGGATGCAAGAGAAGTTCTGCCAAAGGTGTGAGTAAAAGGTCTCCCAGACAGGGGCCTCTGCCAGTCGTTCCCAGCACACCTAACTTTGCTTTTGGGTCTACCAGGTCTATCTGGCATCTTTCCCCGGCATCGGATCCAACTCACCACCAGGTGCTCATCAGTTGACAAGTCAGCTCCTCTCTTCGCCCAAGTGTCCAAAACATGTGGATGCAGATCCAGTGCTATGATTACAAAATCAATCATTGAACTGTGTGCTCTCATGCTATGTCCACTTATGAACGACCTTATGTTCGAACATGGTATTGGTTATGGACAAACTGTGGTTAGCACATTAGTCCAATAACTGATCACCACTCGGATTCCAATTGGGCAGCCCATTCCTCCCAAGCACACACTTCCAGGTTTCACTATCATTACCCATGTGAGCATACACGTCCTCTAACAGTACAATGGAGTCCCCAGAAGGGGTCCATTCCAAGGTCTTCAAGAAGACTGGATACTCCAAACTGGTGTGCAGTGCATATGTGCTGACCACCATCGGAGTCTGTCCCCTGACACAAAGTCAAAGGGAGGTGACCCTCTCATTCACTAAAGTGAACTCCAACGTACTAGCAACGAACCAGGGGGCTATAAATAGCTTGGCACCTCTCACCAAGGGCAACTCCAGAGTGGAATTGAGCCTAGCCCCTCTCCAGGAGTTTGGTTCTAGAGCTTAAGCCATGCATTGAGATGAGCCCAATTACATGTAATTGATATATATATCTACCTCCCAGACCAGCTTAGGCTCCTTTCTCACCAGAGAGAGTAATACCACCATTGCATATCATGCACACGCAATTCTCACGCCAGTAGTGAGCTAGATTAAGTTTGAGAGAATTCTTTGCTTTATTAACACCCCATGTGCATTACAACAAAAGTACCAAAAAAGTACCCTAGCCTGGCCACTCACCTACTGTAGGACCAATTTGCCATGGGAGACCCTGCCAATGGCAAATGCCTCTGACAACATAACTCCTAGAATCACAGGCACAGAAATCCCTCCACCATGATAAGCTGGAGATTCATGGGTTCCTACTCACCCTCCCTTTAAAACTCTCACCCCATGTGTGTGCGTTTTTTACAACCACCACCACCTTGACCATGGGCCAGGTGTTATTTCCAAGGTTGTACCTTCAGATTTACGTGTAAATATATAACCAGTGCTCCCATGTAATTAAAAGGAGATGAAAACTGGCACCACATACAGCATGCACATACTCCCAGCAGGAGAGGTAGCAGGACCTGCTGGCCAGGGCTTCCACACATCAATTTTTTAATTTTTTTTTGCTGCAGAGTTGCCCTCCGGCACTCCTTGGGTAGTGCAGAGACATTTAACATGAGACAGGCCAAATGGGTGATTTCATAACCATATATACTAGTGTTTGAGTACAGTGGCCATCTGTTGGCTGGGCATTGTTCCAGGTCCATCAGGATAGCTACAGGATGACTGTGAGTGAACAAGCAGCAGAGAGACGCACCCGCACACGCACATACAGGTGATGGGAAAAAACATTATTCAACTAACTTCATGTGCTTAGGCAGGGGAAAGCAGGATTTGAACACCCAACCCTAGACATATAAAAGAAACAAGGCAGTCCCTGTGCCACTATGCCACCCAACTACTGGAAACAACTGGATGGAATAGAATAGTCAAGCAATACTGGATATACTTTTATTGAGAATGCAAAAATAAAAACAACCTGTTCTCTCTTTAGCTTTCTACATTTCTCAGCAGGAACGCCACACATCACCCACCCAATAAAAAAGTTTAATTGTGGCTATCAAAGAAGCTGTTTAAAAAGGCCATTTGGAAAGGCCCCCTTACGTTTGATAGTTACCATTAAGCAAATTTTTACAGTCTGAAATTGCGCTACCTACTTGTCTTCTCTTTCAAACTTTACAGCCAGCTTCCGGTCACTTTAGGCACG
The DNA here is from genome assembly GCA_019775955.2 of Pollimyrus isidori. Lineage (NCBI taxonomy): Eukaryota > Metazoa > Chordata > Actinopteri > Osteoglossiformes > Mormyridae > Pollimyrus > Pollimyrus isidori. Next base: position 5,838,929 of record JABFDZ020000131.1, read on the forward strand.
ACATGGTAGCGAGTAGCTCACTCACGTTGGAAATCAATTTATTTCCTTATTGTAGCCAAGCGAGTGATTAATAGGTCATGTCTTGTCATTCAGATTTCCTGCAGTCACACATTACAATTACCAAACTTTCAGAATACCTGTCCTGTAGAAATGCTCCAGGTTCCCTAACGGTCTTTTTGCAACAGGCCAAATCTGTCGGCCGTTGTGGAGTTATTACCGAAGTTCGGAGAGGCGCGGGCAAAGTCAGCGTTCACAAGCCTACATAAGAGAACTGCCCTCCTTCCATCTGTCTTCTGTAATCTTCAGCACACCATTTAAAAGTCCTTCTGGAGATCTGCATTCGGGGAAATCACTGTCAGACCCATCACAGCACAAGCCTATTCCACCACTAATTAGCACCTACCAGGGTTGAATACCATGCCCAATTCTGACATACATTTTGAGCCGTCACAAGTTTACTACAGACAACGTATTTAAAAAAATGCAGCTCATTTTGCATCAACACAGACGAGTCTTGCCAGGGGGAGGTTTGTGCATGTATGGACAGGCCGACGACCCCAGGACCAGCTCGGACTTACCGCTCTTCCTCAGCAGCTCCCCCTTGCGACGCTGCTCCATTTCCTCCACAAACTGGTCAAACAGCTTCACGTACTTTGCCAGGCTTGTCCTTTTGTAGTCTGCAGGAGGGAGAAAAGAGTGTCAGCTCCCACAAAGCTGCTGTCCCATTTCATTTATTCCATACTTCAAAAAAAAAAAAAAAAAAAAAACTGCATAAGGGAGGTTCAAATCCCACCCCTTCAAAAGACATAAGGTTACATCTCTAATGGCGTGTGGCTCAGCAGGTTAGGACCCTGTTACCGGTTCAAATCCCAATGTCAGCAGATTAATTTCACCACTGAGCCCTTGATCAAGACCCTTAACCCCATGTGCTTGACTGGCTGACCCTGCACTTTCAGTTGTACATCACTCTGGAGAAAATATTTCTGCTAAATAAAGAAATTGTAATAGTGCGAATATATGCTGCAATATGACCTTAGCCAACATTAACATGAGCTTAGCAAAGCATCATGGTGCTATGGTCATGCTCTCACTGCTTTTGTGGTGGTTAGGCTGCTGGTACCACAGATCGCCATGTGTGGAACTTTGTCCATACTATACATCACCAGTTTTATTGTGATGAAATTGTTTGCGGGAGCACAGCGTTTAGCACAGAAACTGTTCAGAATGCAACAAGAGCAATACCTATACCAGAAAATCACCACTCAAGGAATATATTTTCTGAAAAGACATTATACAATATGCTGTTTCAGTTACTGCCTGTCCTAATCTCATCTGATAAAACAAAATTTCACTGAATCACAAACAAACATGAGTAAGAAATCTACTAGGTCACTAGCTTCTAAACCCATGGACAAAATGACCCAATTGACCGGTTTAAAAGGCCAGGTCCTGATTGGCCACTTTCGTCCCAGTCAGGATTGGCTCACCGCGAACCTTGCGCTGCTCCCCGTTGTTCTCAGTCTGTCTTGCCGTGGCCTCCCCCTTTTCCTCTGCTGTCTTGGGCCGGTCCAGCTCTTCACAGATCAGGCTGGTAAGTAAGAGCATTCCACTAAGCTTGTTACTGCCATTCTGTTAGATTTTGCCCAAAATGAAAAGGAACTAGGGCACATTTCACTTACTCCTTGCAGGTAAATGCACTGACTGGAAGAAAGTGTAAAATTTGACCTTATTTCTCTGTCCAGAGTGTTGCATTTTATTTTTTTCATGAAAGTAAATATTTCTTACTATATGTTGTGACTTTCAAAAACCACACGCAAATTATCCACTGAAACATGTTTTTCAGCATTCTCCAGCTAAAATATGTCACTTGCACCATCAAATTTCCCACAGAAGCCCAAAAAAGCCCACTAAACTATGTACCAAAATAAAACTTGAAAAACAAGTTTTCCAGCAGATCTGTAGCGAAATCCCAGAAAGATATCAACTCACCATAGAAATGCAAATGCCGGCACATTCCACGGGTCAGGGGAAACCCAATGCCTCAATAACTGACAAAGATGGTGAATTTTGTTTTCTTTATTTGGAATCAATCTGACTTATCAAAACCAGTGCCAACTGACTGCAACTCATGGTCTAAATTCACTGCTAATCCATAAACATGTTAAAAGAACATTTTTTACTTGTACGTGGATCTTTCACCGCAATGACTTGGTATGTCAGATCACCCGCATTATTACGGTTTATTACACGGCTCTCTGGAATGCTTGATTCTGATTGGTCAGTTGAGACATTTGCAGGTCCGTTATTTTCAAATAA
>JABFDZ020000131.1:5899630-5913416 GCA_019775955.2 Pollimyrus isidori
GAGCTAGATAAGATTTTAACAACTCTGAGCTATTAGTTAAGTTTTCCCCAAGCGAGCTTGATGGGCCGAATGGCCTCATCTCGTTTGTATAGTTCTTATGGTAAGACAAATTTATGTTGTGTGAAAGGTGTGTGTAGCTCTAAGTCTTATATTGCTTACACTTGGGCAATCACTGGAAGCTCAGCCTAGCTGACTGCTTGACAACAGGTATGTTTGAAATGCTATTTGCCTCATTTGTGCATTGCCTGGGACAGAAACATTTGCTTAAAAAAGTAAAGTAAAAATATGGCATATGACCAAATCAGAAGGCACTCTATATACAACATACAGAAAGTCAGTTGGATCAAGGGATCAGTAACAGGCAGCAAAAAGGCAACTAGGAAGAAAACAAGAGGTCTAATTTAATAAAAAGATAATAATAATAATGTATACCTCATTCCATTTAGATATGGCAGCCAAAAAATCATTAGAATATGTGATCTTATGGACATTTAAAGAAGCCAGAATTTGAAATTCTGAAAACATAAAGCCTTTTTATCTGCAGTGGGTTTCTATATAGAAGGCATAGTTTGAGCTTCAAATGTGTTATAATTAATTGATTATAGATATTTAAAATTTTAATTAATTAAACACAGCATCATAGGATTTGGCAGCGCAGAGGCATATCAGCTCAGTGATCCCCTTTGTGTAACATTATTGGGTCCCTTTGAAGACTTAATGTCCGTTTAGCGGCAATTTATTGGCCTGTTAGCATAACAGTCAGACAGAGATTAGCGTGTTAATGGCTGCGGTTTAGCTTTTATTGCCAACTCCTTTTTATAACATGTTCATGAGAAACGTTCAACTTTGTATTAATTTCCAATGCAGGTATGTCAGTTTGGGAAACTAAAAGCTGACGGTTGTGATGTTAGCTGGGAGGCAGCAGTGAATTAGCATTAGCAGGAATGACTTTGCAGTGCTGATGTGCCTTAGTGGGTCAGCATGCTGTGCTTGTGATCAGAAAGTCACTGATTCAAATCCTGTGGTTATTTCACTACAAAGCCCTTAACCCCAGTTGTCCTGTCTCTGCTTTCTCAATTGTATGTTCCACTGGATAAAAGTACCGAATAAATAAATACATTAACCACATAGGAAACTTTTCTGCCATAAGGTAAAACCAGTATAATTTCACCATGATGAAAATACTGCAAAATCAGGATGCCAGGCCTGTTGCACTGTGTTGAACACTTCTTAGAGCACTGCTTCTTCCTTCCTCTGCATTGTACATTATCAGACACTTTTGTCAAAAGTGGCATGCAGCAGTCCTTTCGTATCCAGGAGGGATATTTTTCAAACCCCAAAGACGATGCCTGAAACTGTGGATGGTACTGAGCTCCATATATACTGTGTGTTTTTACTAGAACAGAACCAATATTTTATTTATAAAAAAGGGTTACATGATCACAAGCACTGCAATACCATGACACTCGTCATGATAACTGTGTGACTAACAGACAGGCAACATATACAGCATAGATACACTGGATAAAGGGATGATTCACATCCTGGGTGGGGCAGCACAAGACTATATCATGCTGCTCAGAATGACATGGAATTTAAAACTTCTGAATTGTTTATTTCTGGAATTTTCCATTTAATATTTTCAGACCGCTGTTGACCGCAGGTGAAACTGCAGAAAGCGAATCCACAGATCTGGGGTACCACTGTACAAGTGCGGCTTGGGGATGGGGGGGTCAGAGGGGAGCACTTTGGGTTAGAGGCGGTGTGTAGCCCTGTTAAATAGGGATCTGTGCCTGTGTCAGGAAGGTCATTGGTTCAAATTCTAGTAATGTGGCCATTGGGACCTTGAACCGCGGACACTGACCGAAGCCTCCCTGTGATGCTCACTTGTACCTCGGTTTGGACAAAAGCACCTACTGTAAATGAATGTGAGTAAAGGGCATTGCTCAAAGGCCCAGTGGCGATACAATAATTCTGCCAGTAACGTCTTTATAAAGGTTATACAACATGATACTATACTGACAGGCTCAACTACCACAGAGATTTAGATGGTATAATGTAGTATGTATGTATTAATTATTATTTCCTGCCTGCCTGTGGGGAAAGGAGAGATGTGGTCAGTAATCCACTATAACGCAACAGGAGGATAAGTCAAATGGTATTTTAGAGGTTTTTTAAATCTGGTTGCACATTCAACCAGCCATTCAAACTTTTAATTCTGTGCATTTAAAAGAGTGTTTGGTGCAACTAGCAATGCAATTGTTTCATGCTACCAGGGTTGCAGGTCTAAATCAGACTTGAAAAGTAAGGTGCATGGGATTATCCTCAGGTTTATGTCCATCCGTCCATCCATCAATCCATCAATTTCCCCCTACATGCTTGTCTTATGTTGTGTTATGGGGGTCCGGGGACCCATCCCAGTAGCTACAGGTGCAAGGCATGGGATAACCCAAGATGGGGTGCCAGCCCATCATGGGATTGCTAATGCACACTGATTCCCACTGAAAGGACTTTTATATGCTATTTGTACAAATAAATGAGATTTTTTCCATTTACTCTACATAACACACATGTCATATGTATGTGGTTAAGGGCCTTACTGAAGGACCCAATGGCTATATACTTACTCTGCCAGCAACAGGATCTCAACCAACATCCTTCTGGGCCCAGGCACAGATTCCTATCCCATACAACTATAAACCACCCATTTTCTGCAAGGATTAACTGCATAAGCCATAAACACCTCATGCTCCACTCAGTGGTGTCTGTAGAACAATCCAACAGGTTTCACTTGTAGGTCATTTGTTTAGAAAACTGTGATGTATGCCCCAGTACCGTTTTATGTGGACCCTTTATAAATAGAAATACAAACCACTGATATTTCATGGATACTCCAACAGTGAGTATAGACGGGAAAGAACATTCGATTGTACTAATATTTTTGCCTCATCTGTTTGAGTCATCTGGCCCACGTTTATTTTTAGGGTATAGATAATGTCTAACAGCCAGACTAATGCACAAGCAGGCACTGAGGACTTACAGGAGACATATGGCATTATTTATTATCACCACTTCTCTGCACTTCATTCGCTATACAGATCCCTTTCAATCTGATTGTCCTCCAAGTCTCCTTTATGGTGACCTTATTATGAAGGAAACATATCCAGAGCCTCACAGCACCACAATTTGTTCTGCTTTTCAGGAGGTCATAGTGACATAAAGGACAAGCCCTGATGGCAGCTACAGCAGTAGTAATGACATCAAAACTGTGGCACGCCGATGATAAGGTCAGGACTCGGGATTGGCCCTTACTCATCAGATCATCAGTGTATCTGTGCCCTTCCTGAGCCTGAGAAGTGGTTTCGGAAGGGCAACCTTGTTGTTGAAACCTCTCAGAATGGTAGGGGCTAGAGGGGCTAGGATCTAAGGTTAAATGGTAAACATGGACCATGAATCCATCCTCCCTATTCTTCTCTTCACCATTCCTCAATAAATATCTAGTTTGGTCCATCCACTGGTTATCGACATGTTTGTTCCCAGTCAAGGATGTACTGTAGAGCAGTGGTTCTTAACCTGGGTTCGATCGAACCCTAGGGGTTCGGTGAGTCGGTCTCAGGGGGTCCCCGCCGCGGCGGTCCGGACACACACAAATGATCTCGTGTAAATTTGTGATGACACCCCCCGCTTGGCCACCACTGGCTGCAGAAGATCATGCTACACTGCTTGGCCAATCAGTGCTGCGGGGAATGTTGCTTTGCTCAGTAGTCAATGTGTGACTGTCGTGGTAGTACTTCGTGTGATTTTTTTGTTAATATTTTAATCCATACTAACTATGTCGGGCAAAAGAAGAAAGTGGTCGGACGAATATGTACAACTTGGATTCACATGTATCACGGAACGTGATGGGAGTGCATGTAATTTGTTGTTCATGCATCGTGTTGGTTTTGTTCTTTGAACAAGGTGATGTTCATGCGCGGCTCATTTTGTGCACCAGTGAAAAACATATCTATGTCTTGAATTTGAACAAAATCACATTTTATTTTTCACTAAAGAGGGGTTCGGTGAATGCGCATATGGAACTGGTGGGATTTGGTACCTCCAACAAGGTGAAGAACCACTGCTGTAGAACAATCTGGTGAGGCCAGATGTAATGAAGACCACCAGTCTTAATGTATGGTGAGATGACCAGGTCAAAAAGAAATTATTATCTGAATCTGCATTGAAGTAGGTACTGCTTCTAAAACGTGCTAATGGCTGGGTATGGGAGACAGCAAGATGATGGATGTTTTTATTCTTTGAAGAGCGCTATAAAACACCCTGGCAAAAGGTTACTTTAATGGCGACATTTTACTGAAAGAATGGCAAAAGACTCAAATCTGTACTGCCAGAAGTAGCGTCCTTTCAGTTATTCTCAAAAGCACAGGTCAGTACTTCAGGCTAAGGGGCCTATAGTACATTTTTTATTAGATTGTGTTTATAGGTTATACTTATTCTACTTTGATACGAATCAATTAGAAAAAGAAGCACTAAGTAACATAGTTAATGATATTGTGCTGCACTTGCTGTCTTAATGTAGTAAAACAATTTACCAAATGCTGATACTCTGGTACACAGGGTCCCAAGGGATTTTTTCTGGCCATAGACAGAGAAATGTAGTAGAAATATTCTGACTCCAGCATTTAAATTCCTCGGGAAAGGTCTTTTGTAATCCAGTGTCATTTATTTCACATAAACAAAACTTAAGCCATGGACAATAATACTTTTTAAAGTAATCTGGCAAATGGAAGCAAAGATCACCACGTGCCTCAAATTCTGCAGTTGTGCAGGCTGCTGTAAATCAAACTACAGCCCGTGCTCTCCATCCTGCGGCAAAGTGCTGAATTGCAACTTAGATGCGCTTACCTAAACGGAAGTGAACAAAAACACCTCATCTGAGCAATCATTAAACTTTGAAATCAAAACAAAACAATAAGACTTAAAATAATCATTATGGAACATTAGCGACAACTGTACGTGTAAATTTTGCTCATGCAACTGAATACTGTAAATGAAATTTTGCTCACATAAATTAAACTTTGAATTTCTATATTTTTATCATTCAGAAGGTTAGGAAATTAAAACAACTATTCAAAAATGATACCGACATATCTTCAGAAACTGCATCTGCGACATTCTGCTGCTCATTTTGACCTCTCAGGCTGTGAGTTCGTCAAAATTTGTACCCTGGGACTTTGAGTCCTTTCGCTTCATATTTTCTTTTAAAGGAAGGTCTAAGGACTACAATTCCCATAGTGCAGAACCACGAATTGCTCTCCTGTTTGTTTCCCTGGTCACAGAACATGGCGGCCTGGTAGAACGACTATACATCGCAAATACCCTGCTCCGATTTAGTTAAGGTGAGTTTATGGTTTTCTCCCATTTATACTATATGAAATTATAAACTTTATGGGTAGATTATGGATTGATAGAAGCAAAATACAAACAAACTGCAGGTTTACCAGTTGTGTCCATAAGCATGCTGACCTAGCTGCAGCTGCGCTGGGACTGTAGCCGGTTAATTTTATGCTTCATTTCTTTTTATTTGTAATTAAAAATAGGAAGACCAAGTAGACACACGTCTATGTAGTTAAAGCAATAGGCAGTAGATATGGCTGACATGAAAGCTGTTTTAGAACTACATTTTAACTATCGGTTTTTTTGGGACAAGAGTTAGAAAAACAGTTGATTTTGCAGGTTACAGTTTTCATATTTCTGAGTTGTCTTAGATCAATAACTGTGTACGGTTTGGCTGGTTAGTTCCTGCCAGGTTAGCATTATAACTTTTTTTTGAAAAGCCGTTTTTGTCTATAATAAGGAGTCCTATAAGAAAAGTGAAAGACTGTGTATTCTAATCCAGAGACTTTCGACCGACGTGATGCGAATCCACTCCGTATGCTGGTGTTAGGATGTCTTTGCAATGCCAAGTGTCAATGAGTCTTGAGCATCGTATGCAATGCCCTTGTGTGCAATATATGTGTGTGAGTACAGTTTTTATGATTTATTTCGGTTTGCAGATGGCTGGTGACTCCTTAGACAAAAAGGATGCGGATCCCTCGGGGGGTAAGGAGAGGGAGAGAAAACGTAGCCGCTCTCGGTCCCGCGACCGCGAGCGAAAGGCCTCTCCTGGCAAAGAGCGCAAGCGCCACCGCTCACGAGAGCGGAAGAGGTCCCGCAGCCGCTCCAAGTCCGCAGACAGGTGTGTACCGTGCCAGCTTTGCCTGTGAAGGTTTGGAGAGTGTGACCATATGATGCAGCTTTAAAAGAGTGTTTGCACATGCATATATTGGAATGCTTCTTTTCCTATATCCCTTCTTGCTGTCCTTTGAGACAGACAGACGCACACATACAGGTGAGAGCAAAGCTTGGCCTGCGAGTGCAGGGTCAGGCTGTTTTTATGGCAACCCTGGAGCATTTCAGCTGAGCTCGGAACCAGCGAGCTTCACATTACAATCACAGACCTCACCTCCTAACTACCTGGCATGGCGTGAAGGATCTTCCAATGCAGTCAGATACTTCACAGAATAGTGTTTGTTCAAGTGATGAATATATGACATTAGTTGATCTACAGCAGGAAGCATGTTATATGTCCCACTGGAATTTCCTTATGAGTCTTTAACAGCCTTTTTTTTTCGTGATGTCTGTTTTTCAGAGATCGGCGGCAGAAGGACAAAGAGAGGGAGAAGCAGCGAGACAGGGACATGGACAGAGACAGGAATCGCAAGGACAGAGACCGAGAGAAGGACAGCCACCGGCGGGACAAGGACCGCAGCCGAAAAACCAGGTACACATCTCCACATCCCAGGCCAGAAAATAGGCCTTTCTGGCTCTCATGTAGGGGACCTCTAGCCCCCAAAGAACAGCTCCTAAATATGGGTCTTGTGTCCACATCCCTGGGTACAGCACGTCACCCAAATCAAAGGAGATGAGAATAAAGCGGGAGAAGGATGTGAAAGAGGAAGAGGAAGAGGACAAAAAGAAAAAAGAAAAGGTGCATGGCCGCCTCGCCCTGCTGCAGACCCCCCCTCCCCACCGCCCCTCCCCTGTCAACCACATACATCTGTATCTGCTGCTGCTTTATTCACAGGTCCAGCCTCTGTCTTTGGAGGAGCTGCTGGCGAAGAAAAAAGCAGAGGAGGAGGCAGAAGCGAAGGTGAGGAAGCCACACTGGGAGAGAGAAGCTGTAACCGGATGGTTGTTGGGTCAAGATCTAGGGAGTCTTAGTGTAGAGTCATTCAGCATGCTGTTTAATCCGAGCTGCCCATGGGAGATTTCCCAATGGATATATAACCAGCATTACTTATTTTACTGTGCGTGATTTTGTATGGTGCCGTTACTTTTTACATTCACGCCCTCTGCTTTCACCCCCAGCCTAAGTTTCTGTCCAAAGCAGAGCGAGAGGCAGAGGCCATTCGAAGAAGGGAACAGGAGACGGAGGAGCGACGTAGGCTCGTGGACGAGGAGAGGAAGAAGAGGAGAGTCTTCCAGGACATCGGGAGGAAGATGCTTGGTGAGATTAACCGGTAGTAAATGTAATGGCCCCCGTCTTCAAAGTAATCGCATTTAATTCAGACTAACGGGGTTTTATTGGCGAGTGTGTGTTAAGTTTAAGTAGATGTTGAGTGCAAACTGTGTGTGTGTGTGTGTGTCCGTCCGTCCGTCCGTCCAGAGGACCCGCAAGAGCGTGAGCGCAGGGAACGTCGCGAGCGCATGGAGAGGGAGAACAACGGCATGGAGGATGACGACAGCCGGCAGAAGATCCGCGAGGAGAAGGACAAGGGGAAGGAGCTGCAGGCGATCAAGGTTCACATGCAGGACGCCGTTACAGCATGAAGCTTAGAACGGGAGCTTGTGGTGTGCCTCAGGCAGCTGTGCTTTCAAAACTCCGTATAAACACTTCAGCGATTTTTCAGAGCTTAGGGAGATGTTCCGGGTTTGTTTTTGGGTGATCAGGGTCCTGCTTTATGGGGTGTTCAGTTGTTGCATGACAACTGGCGTTCTGCGTTTTGCCCTCCGCGTGGCGTTCAGCCACCATGGGGCATTCACTGGTGCCCTCACAGTCTGCCCCCTCGTCCACCAGGAGCGCTACCTCGGGGGTGTGAAGAAGCGGCGGCGGACGCGGCACCTCAACGACAGGAAGTTTGTGTTTGAGTGGGACGCCTCCGAGGACACGTCCATTGATTACAACCCCCTGTGAGTCCCACGGGGCCCGAGCCCTGCGCATCGGGGAGTGTGATGAGCCGCTTTCGCGGGGCTGAGCTCACGGCGAGGTGTGACGATGTGCCCCCGCTCCCAGGTACAAAGAGAAGCACCAGGTGCAGCTGTATGGTCGCGGCTTCATTGCGGGCATCGACCTCAAGCAGCAGAAGAGGGACCAGTCTCGCTTCTATGGGGACCTGATGGAGAAGAGGCGCACCATGGAGGAGAAGGAGCAGGAGGAGTAAGTTGGAGTGCCGGCCAGGGATTGGGGGGAGCAGAATGTTAATGGGTAGCGTGACTAGGGCAGAGATCTTGGTACCAGGTCTGTGTCTCGGCTCGCCGGTCTTTCTCTCTCTTTGCCCATCTGTCTGTCTTTCTGCTCGTCTTTGTCTTTTACTTGTCTGTCCGTCGTTCAGTCTCTTTCGGTCTTTCTGTATTTCTCTGCTCATTTGTCTTTCTTTCTCTGCCTGTCAGTTTTTCTGGCTCGTGGTCTGTCTGTATCTATTTGTCTTTCTGTCTGTCTGTCTTTCTGTCTTTTCTGGAGGGCTAGGCTTAGAGTTGAGTAACACTGCCTTATGCCTCCTTTAGATGGCTACGCTGTTTTACTTTGTATTATATGCATTGTGTGATTCACTTAAGCGGATGAGATTGTTCTCGAAGTGCCTGACGTCCAGAAATGGTTGGAGCAGGTCTATCGGAGAGATGGTATATTTCAGCGTGGAGCTCCTGTTTGCCCCCTTCAGGCTCAGGCTGAAGAAAATGCGCAAGAAGGAGGCCAAGCAGCGTTGGGATGACCGGCACTGGTCCCAGAAGAAGCTGGAGGAGATGACCGACAGGGACTGGAGGATCTTCAGGGAGGACTACAGCATCACCACCAAGGGCGGCAAGATTCCCAACCCCATCCGCAACTGGAAGGAGTACACGCTGCCCCCGCACATCCTGGAGGTCATCGACAAGTGCGGTTACAAGGTGAGGCCTGCCTCTGTTACGCTGGGGCCCCCAGGGCTGCCCGGGTGCCCCATCGACTCGGGCTGCCGTCTTGCGGAGTTTCTGCGGTGGGGGAAATGGCAAGACGGGGCTCTCCAGCTCGGGTTATGTTTTCATGGTCTTTACCTGCACTTTTGTTACCCGTTTCATGTGTGTTGGCTTCTTGTTATTGTTGCTTTGCATGCATCAGCCACCAGCCTTCAATTTTATATCCTCCCCCCCCCACCCTGTTCAGGAGCCCACCCCCATCCAGAGGCAGGCCATTCCTATTGGTCTTCAGAACAGAGACATCATTGGCGTGGCTGAGACCGGCAGCGGTAAAACTGCAGCCTTCCTCATCCCTCTGCTGGTGTGGATCACCACCTTGCCCAAGATTGACAGGTGAGACGGGAGCCTGCGTGCCCTTCTGCACCGGGCAGGTGGGCGTCGGGACCTCACCTGCTGCCGTTTCCATTCTCCCACGCAGGCTTGAGGATTCGGACCAGGGCCCCTATGCGGTGATCCTGGCGCCCACGCGTGAGTTGGCGCAGCAGATTGAGGAGGAGACGATCAAGTTCGGCAAGCCGCTTGGCATCCGGACGGTGGCAGTGATCGGCGGGATCTCTCGAGAGGACCAGGGCTTCCGGCTGAGGATGGGCTGTGAGGTACGTGACAGGCCAGAGTGGTACCATGATATTATCGGTAATCAACATTATTGGATAATTAACTGGGTGCTGCTATCTGGCAGTGACTAACCAGGCATTATCATTGCTTACAGCCTTGGTAGCTTAGCTAAGAAATCCTTCTTTGTAGCCCCTCTCATTATGAGAGGGAGTGGTAGTCACTGACTATAGCCAAAACTTGAGATTAAAAATAAAGAATCACTGACACATTTTAAATGAATTAGGCTATGCTATTAAGTGGTTTTAACAGTTTGTCAGTTGTGATGTGCATACCTACCCATACTGAAAAATAAAATGCCATGTCTCATATTGATCCATGAAAATACTCGTTGCGTGTTTTCATGCTCATTTCCAGCCTTGACCCCCGCCCCTATACACAGCTTATCAGTGGGGAGTCCACGCCATGACCCATCACGTTTGAGCATTCTGTATGCATCTAAACAAACTGAAATATCGCCGCTGCGTATGCTTCTCTGATTGGAGAAGGGGGTTGGCCATTCCAATGTCTAATGAATGAATGAATGTTCCAATCATCTATCCCGATCTTTTTAAATTTAAAGGTATATTTTTTCAGATATCACTTAGCCTTAGTGTGTAGCAGGTCTTTGCTTCTGCTTCGTCCAGTTTATGGATGAAATTTATGCCGGTATATCTCGAGGTGTGGTTGTGATGCATTAGCTGACAGAACGGGATGGTAATCGGAACATAATCAGTAGTTGGAAAGTAGAATTAGAGAGAGGCTTTTTAATGCAGGGTATGAATGGGATCTGGAGTTTGTATAAGCAGGTACAGCACATGGCATAAGTGAGTTTAGCGGCTGCTTAGGGCCAAGCAGCCACCAGGGGGCGCACCATCTGATCAGAATGGGACTGGGCATCACAAAAAATGACTAGGTTAATCACATTTTCGTAGGGGCCCCAAATGGGTTAGGCAGACCTGGTTATAAGGTTACATCTGGATCACATTCTGGGTGGATTGTGTTTCCCGGCAGATCGTGATCGCCACTCCCGGCCGTCTGATTGACGTCTTGGAGAACCGGTACCTAGTACTTGGCCGCTGCACATACGTGGTCCTAGACGAGGCCGACCGCATGATAGACATGGGCTTCGAGCCGGACGTGCAGAAGATTTTGGAATACATTCCCGTCACAAACCAGAAGCCTGACACAGACGAGGCTGAGGACCCAGAGAAGATGCTGATGAACTTTGAATCTGGGAAGAACAAGTATAGGCAGGTGAGCAAAAAGAGGACGGCTAGCTGTGGTCGTGCAAAGATCATGGGCTGTACAAGACCGTAAAGGCCTTTCAGTGCGCAGTTAGTGTTGGTTAACTTAAGGAAGAATAATTGCTATTCATTAACGTCAAAAGGGTTTAGAAAACACCTTTAGTGAGTAAATCCCTTTTCCCTTCAGACTGTCATGTTCACAGCTACCATGCCGCCGGCCGTGGAACGGTTAGCCAGAAGTTACCTACGGCGCCCTGCTGTGGTCTACATCGGTTCTGCAGGCAAGCCCCACGAGAGAGTGGAGCAGAAGGTCCTGCTCATGTCAGAGAGCGAGAAGCGGTGAGAGGGCATCGACCGGTTCCATGAGCTCTAACACTCGCGTCACACGCGCCGATTTCCCTCACTGCCTCGTAAGTCTATTTCTAACCATTTGCTTCTCGCCCATTATAGGAAGAAGTTGTTGGATGTCCTCGCTCGTGGCTTCGAGCCCCCAATCATCATTTTCGTCAACCAGAAGAAGGGTTGCGACGTCTTGGCCAAGTCCCTGGAGAAGATGGGGGTAAGGAGAATGCGGAGGCCTGCTCAATTTGTTTCTGTACTCAATTGAAAAAATGTATTGACCTCTTGTCCACTTTGAACTGTACTGTACTGGATTGTTCTGTTCTAACGGCACCATGCCCCTCTCCTTCTCCCATAGTACAATGCCTGCACACTTCACGGTGGCAAGGGCCAGGAGCAGAGAGAGTTTGCGCTCTCCAACCTCAAGGCCGGTGCCAAGGACATCCTAGTGGCCACGGATGTTGCTGGCAGAGGTATCGACATCCAGGACGTATCTATGGTCGTCAACTACGACATGGCCAAGAACATAGAGGGTGAGTCTGCCTGCCTTTGCTTTGCGACATCTGGTGGATTGTTTGGTTGAGTTCCCCTTCCTTCGTTTGTTTGTTTGGTTTGTTAATATGTATGTATGTTTGTTTGTTTGTTTTGCTTAAAAAAAAAATTCCACGCCAAAAATTCCCCAGTCTGTTTTCCTACTAATACAGTTCCTTATGGTCACCCGTAAATGTAAATGGCTGATTGGTCTCCAGAAACTTGCAGGTTCGAGAAGCGTCCTGACAACAGAACCAGTGTTTATTATACTAATTAAATTTTTTTCATTAATGAAAGCAAAATGGTAATGAAATATACAGATTTTATAAATGATGCAGAAAGCTATGGTGAAATGTCCTGACATTGTTGTCAAATGAAACGAAGATATCAGGAAGCATTGAATTTGAAACTAATCCAATCATAAATAGTATCTTTAATTAGTGTTGATTTGTAGATGCACATGATTGGAGAATGTTGATCTGTAGAGAATAATACCTTGGCATTCCTGACCTCATTGGGGATATTTACTGGTGAACTTCTGATAAACTTCCTATACGATGTTCTCTTGCACATTATGCACACATACTGCTAATTCTGTATACATTTTGCACTCTGACACATATACAGTTGACTTGGCTGATCCTTAATTATTGCACTATTTAAGAGCCCTTTTATTATATCATATATAGTTTTAATATCATTTTTTATATAATTAATATAATTTTATATTTATCCTACTATTATTGCTATGTAAATATGTACACATACATAGTTACATGTTTAATTATATCTTATTACTGCTACTGTTAAAATTAATTGCCATATAATTATCACATTACCCAATTACCAATCTAGTCCTTATTACTTTTCTGTGCATGTTTTTTGTAATGTCTTCTAAAAGCACCACCAAGGCAAATTCCTTGTGTGGAAACATACAAGAAATGGATTCTGGTTCTGATCCTAATTCTGGTTCTGATTCTGATCCTCCTCTCTCCAGATTACATCCATCGTATTGGCCGTACAGGCCGTGCAGGAAAGAGCGGCGTCGCCGTGACCTTCCTGACCAAGGAGGACTCGTCGGTCTTCTACGACCTGAAGCAGGCCATCCTGGAGAGCCCCGTGTCCACCTGCCCCCCCGAGCTGAGCAACCACCCCGACGCCCAGCACAAACCCGGCACCATCCTCACCAAGAAGCGGCGCGAGGAGACCATCTTCGCCTGAGGGGCGACCTCCACGTGCCCCCAGCTCCACCCGCCCACCTCGCTCCTCCTCGCCTCCCATTGGTTTGCTTTCACCCACTTCCGTCTTTCGTTTTAAGATCACACTTTTCCCAGGTTTTCCCTCGTGTGTTTTACGGGAAACCCGCTGCTTTTGCCTGGTGGTGCCACCTGACACCAGCCCATTCGGTCTGCTGGCTCCCCCTGCTGGTTACTCAAGATCGCACATCTCTGCATCTGACTGTGTTAATTCTGGACAATCGGCAGGGATTTTTAACATTTTTTTTGCAGGATGTTTTTGGGGAGGGGGCAACAAAATGACAACTATCAAAGTTTTCCTCGGAAATAATTTTTTTCTGTATATTTTTTAAAATTCATTCATTTAAGTTGTTTTGTAGTGTTGTGAAAAGAGTACAGCTGTAAACCTGAATGCAATTTAAAAGTCCTCTTAAAACATGCTAGTTACCCTTCGGTAAAGTGATCTTTAATTAAAATCGGACATGTAATATGTCTTGTGAAATGTTTCCATCTGTTAAATAATGGGGGGGGGGGCGCGGGGGGGGGGGGGGGGGGGGGGGTTGTTGGGGGGGG
>JABFDZ020000131.1:5938606-5950767 GCA_019775955.2 Pollimyrus isidori
TTGAGATATATATCGTGTATCGTGATATAGCTCAAAAATATCGGGATATTATTTTTATGCCATATCGCCCAGCCCTAATTCACATTATCCCAACCCAAAACCCCCAGTGAGGAATCCAGAGGTGACAGTGGTAAGTAAAAGCTCATTAGAAGGAATAAACCTTGGGAGGAGCCAGACTCGAATAGGGAGCCCATCCTCCAGTGGGCCGCAGAGGAAGTCAAATGAGTAAGGAGGCAAAGTCATGGCAGCATAAGTAGGAGGGAGAGACAGGTGGGAACGCAGGCACGGGGAGTCCCTAAAAACCAGCACTTCAGTTCCAGAAGGGGGTGTGAAACTATTGAAGGGGTGGGCAAACCTATCCACAAAGGGATCCTCATGTGTCTACGTTGTGGTTTTCAGTCAAAGAATGAAGTGACATGGGACCATGCAGCGGTTTTGTTCACCTGGCACAAACAACACAAAGTTGTGTTTCCTCAGGGCAGCACAGCTTGAAATACACAGGGAATGTTGGTATGAGAAGAGACGGAATATTAGCTATTCTCACGCGTGGTTTCAAAACTTTGACAAAAGTCCACTCAAGACTACATAAACAACAAAAAAGTATACTGACATCTACGAGGAGGGAGCTGTAATCTCTATCAATCATTGTTGGTTTGGAATGTTCACTGAAGCATGAATAATTAATTACATCGGAGCCTAGTTTATATAGAATTTACCGCTGGCTTAATCTCCAAAACTGTGAGAGAGCCAAGCAGTGTGATACCACTAGAGGTCAGTATTTAACAACTATTCCATTAGTATATTCGAAAAGCTGGCTCACACAGGAGTGCAAGTGGAAACAACAAAACGTCCACTGTTACATTTGCAGGTTTTTGGGATATCCCTTAGGTCATGCTGTTCAAGCCCAGGTGTGAGGGCTCTTCAGATAATCAGTCCTCTAATTAGTAATATAATTAGGGAGTTGCAGCAAAAACCTGCATACAAAATATATCCCCTTTATGGATAAGATTGTGTTTCGATTAAGTGACAGCACTGACAGTTCAGTTCATCCAAAGCCAATGGCACTAATCACCACCGAGCTCTTCACCTCACACTATAGGTCTGGCTGGGAGTGTGCAGTTAACTAAAGCTAAAACTAGAGGCCCTATAAGCCAGAATAAACAAATGTGTTTTTAGTCTAGACTTGAACATTGAGAGTGAGTCTGAATCTTGCACAAATACTGGAAGACTACTCCACAGCTGAGGAGCTCTATAAGAGAATGCTATGCAACCTGCCATAGTATGTCTACTTCATAAAATAAAAAACAAAATAGCTTCCTCTTCCTCTTTTACTCAAGAGCAAACATTACTCCTTCAAGACTTCCTGCAGGCCTCCTATAATGGCCCGATTTTATGAATATCTGTAACAGGCACAATTGATCTATACAAAATACACTTCATTACACTGGATACTGCTTAATTATGTGTTCCACCTAAAACATTGCATGGGCAAAACACTGTGAGTTGCACACACTAACATGTTCACACTCAGCTCGCCGATGAAATAATTTTTAAAAGACCAAATTCCACAAATTCTTAATTCAATTAAAACTTTTTCTCAAGCCTCAAGGCTAAATCAAAATTTAACTAAATGTGAAAATTTATGTTTTTGAAAATATGATGACCAAATGACTAGTGAAAGATGGTATCAAATAGTTTATGTCAGCAAAAATGTAACCTTGTGACAACAGCTTAATTTCTCTCCTCGTCTGAAAAGAAAAACTAAAAATATGTTTAATGACCAGTTTCAGAAAGACCATTTCATTGTTGTTTGAGTCCTTTTTTCAAATGCAGAACTTATGTCTGGTTTAGTCTATCCAGCCTTGTCCTTATGTAAAAAGGCATTAATAAAACCATCAATTTAAATAACGTAAACTAAAAAAGTTAAAGTTGAAATAAGTTAAATAATCATCAAATATGATGTTCATCCGTTCAGTCAATTATGACTCTCAGACACTCTGCGGATCAATGCTTTCCACGGCTTCTGATGTATTGCAACTTCTTTCAGTTGTGCTATGCTCAGTCCAGTACCTTCCTGAATGGTGCCTAGCCAGTGAGTTCTTGGGCATCCTCTTCCTCTATAACCGCTAACCACTTCTCATCACTCTTTCTGCCAGCCCCTGGAGGATGGACTACCCCGTTGAGTCTGGTCCCTCCCAAGGTATCTTCGTTCTAGGGAGTTTTTCCTTGCCACTATCGCCTATGGCTTACTCACTGGGAGCTTTGAATAGAGATGCAGTAAAGCGCTTTGACACGATGTAATGTCCTGTTCAGCTGTACCTTTGAGGTACAGTATCTCAGCATGTGTTTCACTATGTTCCAGTGTTCAACTACAGGTTCAGCAAAATGCTGAGACACTCTAATGACCACAAAATTAATATTTGGTCATGTACGTGTGGACAAGTAAAATAAACTTCTCAGTTTACCTGGTGGCAAGCCGGTGATACTGAAGGTCTCATTTTCTTCCAGTGACTGCAGTTCCTCATCCATGGCCTGTTTCCACTGTTGTGACTTGGCTGATGACATAGCTTCCTGGTAGGTTTTTTGGTATTTCACACACTGCCCTATAACAAGCCTCGCCCCTCCCAAACCTGCACCAAACTCCCCAGTTTTGTCAGCCAGATCAGTTTTATAAATGCACACCTTCATATACTTATAATTCTGTCGACACCCTCGACAGTTTCTTCCTTCCGCTGATAGCTTTCCAGCCAGTATCCATCTTTAAAGTGCAGTGCGATACACGGGAAATTGGGCTGAGGAATTAGGCTATCATTTACAGTAGTTTTGAAAATGGAGGTCTAAGCGGTGAGCTTTATACCAGTTATATTATTAATGAGCATGGGATGTGTGTAAAAGTTGGTGATTTCTTATTAAGAATTATTTGTAATATAACAGTGTTATGTTGCTCCCTTTTTGTGATCATTATGCAAAAATTTACATTTCACACAGAGCACACAGACACCGGTTTTCTTTTAGCGTATTTGCACACTTGTCTAGTGCCTTCTTTTTATTGAATACCAGAACGTTACAACTTATACAAGCACATCTTATTAGCGCCATCTACTTGTCGAAACCTTTAAAACATACAGTATATTCAGGTTCATACATAACACCCCTCCCCACTAAGATGTGTTGTTAGGAAAAAATAAACATTTACTTAAGTAAGTCCCTTTTGCACAACATAAAAGATACATTCCTTTTTTTGTCTTTTTTTTTTTAAAATTTCAGAACCAAACATTTGTGAATAGAACTATCTGTGGTTTAGTAATCCTCAATGGATAGCGTCTTACAGACTCTGTTACCGGTGTGTGTTCCATATGTGGCGTTTCAATGGATTGTGGTGTTTTAGTGTTGGTCTCAGGAATTTGATCAGTATCCTCTTCATGGTGAGGTGTACTAGGGTTAAGTGTGTTGCAAGTATCACTCTGCGGTAGTAGCAACGGCGGACTCACAGGCATGTGTACTACAGTCTGTTGAGGCGCTGACTCGGGATGAGCCAGCATCTGATCCACATGGCGTTTCCATACCCCTTGTGTTCCTACATTTACCTTGTACGACACTGGTCCAGTTCTCTCCAACACCACACCTTGTATCCAATTATCCTGCCCCTTCCTATAATCACGCACGAGCACTGGCACCCCGACCTCAAACTGTCTCTCTTTAGAGTGTAGGAGACGGCGTTGTTGTTGAGCACTTTGTGACTGGTGCACTGCTCCAGTCACACTGGGTTTCAGAAAATCGAATAGAGAACGCAGCTTGCGTCCAACGAACAACATAGCCGGCGTTTCTTTTGTTGTCGCATGGGGTGTGTTGCGGTATGTCAAAAGAAACGTATTAAGGTGTTGTTGCACCGGTGCTACTCCTCTAGATGATTTTAAGGCATGTTTGAACGTTTGCACAAATCGCTCCGGCAAGCCATTGGTGGCTGGATGGTATGGTGCTGAGCAGATGTGTTTGACACCATTGGACGTCAGAAATGTGCCGAATTCCTCAGAACAGAACTGAGGTCCGTTGTCGCTGACCAGAATGTGTGGAATGCCATAGCAACTAAAACTATTGGGGCGTAGTTTAGGTAGCACAACCACTCTAATACCCCACATAAGGGGTCCCTGTTGTGTTGTGAGATCATGGCGACGCAAAAGATAGGGCGACAGCTCTTCACCCACATCCCTTGCAGCTGGAAATCGACCAGTGGTGACCATTTCCATAACACGAGACAAGATGAGGTCAGACATGGTGTTACGTCTGATCTCGGTGTCACTAGCTGGCAATGTGTCTAACTGAGATGTGTAAAATACCTCTACTGCTTCTCATTTCTCAGTAGGAGTGTGAGGGAGTGGCAACCTCGACAGTCCATCGGCATTGGCATGCAATGCACCTTTCCTGTACTGAATGGTGTAATTATGTGCTGCCAGGAGGGCCCAATGCTGCATTTGTGCTGCAGCCATTGAAGGTGTATTTTTCACTGGACTCAGAATGGTTGTTAACGGGTGATGGTCAGTGAGTAGAGTGAACGGTAAACGATTGAACCAAAATAGTCCTTTTTGTGTAGATATGGTCAGCAGCTTCTTAGAGCTCTCATCTACTTCCATCTGTAGATAGGCATTTGATAAATCTAGCTTACTGAAGCATTGACCTCCTGCTAGAGAAGCAAAAAAGTCCTCAATGCGTGGAATTGGGTACTTATCCACGCAGAGATTTGGGTTGAGGGTGACTTTGAAATCCCCACACAGTCTCACTGTGCCGTCCTTCTTGCTGACAGGCACTATGGGCGCAGCCCAGTCACTATGCGACACTAGTGAGATTACCCCAAGCTCCATCAGGCGTTTTAGCTCAGCCTCCACTCACGGTCGAAGAGCATTTGGCACACTACGTAGTGGACAGAATTTTGGTACACTATTAGGTCTTAGGGTCACTCTGGCTTTAACCCCTTTCATTGTGCCTAACCTTTCAGAGAAAACAGCTGAGTGTCTCTTTAACACAGCCTCTAAATTATTTGTTTGTCTTTGTTCAATGGCATGCACAGTCTTTAAGTCTCTCCAGTCCAGTTTAATGACTCTCAGCCACTCCTTGCCAAACAAGGGTGGAGTATCCACTTTCACCACGTACAAGGGCCAAACAGCACAGTTGTTGTTTAATTCCACTTGCACTTTAATGACCCCTTCTGGTGCCAGAGGCTCACCCGTGTATGTCTTTAGCATGGTATCAGTAGGTAGTAGAGGCAACTGGCTCAGATTTCTTTTATACTGCTCCCAAGGACTCAATGACACAGCAGCCCCTGTATCCAATTCCATCTCCATTTTTTTCCATTAATTAAAGGCATTACTGTTATACGTGAATATTTCCCATTTTGGGACAAAGTGTATAGTCCCAACTCGCTATCCGTATCTGATTTAGCTTCTTCACGTTCACTTTTATTTGGTTCCACATGATGAATTTTCTTCCTTTTATCTTACACACTGTGTTTAACTGCATTACCTTTCTGTTCAGGTTTCCCCTCTTTCTGTTTATATTCTCTGCCTTGCCTATTCTTGGCTTTACTCCTATACATTCTCTTTGTGTGGCCTTTCCTCCCACAATGGTGACAGTCCCGGTCTCTGAACCAGCAGTTATCATCAGTATGATTCGTTTTCCCGCAACGACGACAATTTTCAACCCTTTGCGAGAGCACTGTGTTCACTTTAAGTGAACTGCTGTAGGTCACGTGCTGCCGTCTCTGCCGACACGGCATGATCGACTGCTTTCTGTAACGTGAGATCTTTCTCAGTCAAAAGATGCAAGCTTCTGCACCATTTCGCATTTTAGTCCACAGACAAATCTGTCTCTTAGTGCGTCTTCCAAGTAACCACCAAACTCACAATGTTCCGAAAGTCTCCTAAGCACCGCGACATACTGTGCAAAAGATTCTCCTTCCCCTTGATTTCGCTTGTGGAACCAGAATCTTTCAGCTATAACTAGCAGTTTCGGAGCAAAATAGGCTTGCAACACAGCAGTAATATCTTCATATATCATTGTACCAGGTTTAGTAGGAGCCACCAAACTGCGGAGCAGGCCATACGTTTTAGGTCCCATCACACTACACAGCACAGCCACTTTCCTGACGGCTGGTATGTCATTAGCCAAGGCGTAGTGCTCAAAACGTTCAATATACGTTGCCCATTGCTCACCAGCCTCCTCAAAAGGACCCATATGCCCGATCACTTCTGTCATGATGCGTCTTCCCTCAGTTATACGCACTGCAGATTCGTCAGAGGAAGAGGCTCCTTCTTCCGTCACAATGCTAGCTCACTAGCTGTATATAACAACGTGGTTGTTCATTTTCGTCCAAACTTGATCAACGCTGGCGTTCCTTGCACAACCGATGATCAGTCATCCGGACTACACAACTCGTCGCCAATTTATGTTATGTTGTTCCCTTTTTGGGATCAATATGCAACAATTTACATTTCACACAGAGCACACAAAGCCTACAGCACATGGTATTCCCAGGCGGTCCTCCATTCAAGTGCTAATCAGGCCCGACCCTGCTTAGTTTCCGAGATTGGGCGTATTCAGGGTGGTATGACCAAAAGCAAATGCAGTTCCTTAAATGAGCCCTTTTGTTGGTGACACATCTATATGCCGCTTGTTGACGTCATACAGCCTATTCTCAATTTTATTAACATGTCTGACTCTGCTGCCCCCCACAATCCGATTGGTGAAACGTGCGCCAACCTCCTCAGTCGGCTGTCTCCACGAACTTCTCCGTTTTTACCACGTCAGCTAGATTCCTTCGCTTTATTCCTTTTCGCTGTCTGACAGATTAAATAGCCGCACGTGTCAGCCAGCAAACATTATTCTGCATGCTTCTGTTAGTGGGCCGACTGTATCAACACCGGCAACAGGCACAACTGATCCACCGCTCAGAATTGCCCACTTTACTCTCCTAGTAGCTGCTTCACCACGTGTCCACCACACTCAAAACGCTGTGAGCTGCTTCCAACAAATCTGTACTACAGCCAGATCAGTTTTAGAAATGCACACCTTCATATGCTTATGAAT
Organism: Pollimyrus isidori; assembly: GCA_019775955.2. Taxonomy (NCBI): domain Eukaryota; kingdom Metazoa; phylum Chordata; class Actinopteri; order Osteoglossiformes; family Mormyridae; genus Pollimyrus; species Pollimyrus isidori. The sequence goes on from JABFDZ020000131.1 coordinate 5,945,687, forward strand.
CTGTTGACACCCCTGACAGTTTCTTCCATCCGCTGATAGCTTTCCAGCCAGTATCCATCTTTACAGTGCAGTGCGATACACGGGAAATTGGGCTGAGGAATTAGGCTATTGTTAGGGTTTACTTCACCCCGCCCCTCCCCAAATGAGGACAAGACACAGCGCTTCCTTTTACATGCAAGGGTAACCACACTGTCTGCAGTGCGAGCTACAAAGGTGTGGCTCCTTGACAGGGTTTATTTATTCTATAGAGGAAACATACTGACCAGGTTACATTTGGAATGGATAGAATGGAATGCATGGTATGGAATGGGAGTGAGAGTGGAAACAGGAATGTCAGGACGTGCAGCAGAGAAGGAGGGGGGGCTTCTGTCTGCTGCACAAGATATAAAATTACTATTAAGCACTTACACAATTGCTTCTGCTACATGGAACAAGTTATACAACTTAAGAATACACATGAGTGATAATATGTACAATTTCAGCCTAACACCTGTAATAATAATTATTTTTTTACACTCAATTAGATTATTATACTCAATAATACTAATTGAGCATGTTAAATGAGGACAACTTTTCAAATACGAGGCAGAATATAATTATATTTCATCAGTTATACACAGATGTGTGTACTAAGGTGTGCATGTTAATGAATGGATTAAGCAAAGTAGTGATGTGGGAAGCCAGGCAGCCTGGTCTCTCAGCGTTGCACCTTCCCTGGGTAGAAATGCGACGCAGGCTGCAGTGCATCAGGCTCTTTTTCTCAATTCTTTCTTTTCCACTGAACGCTAAGCTATCTGCCTTGTGCACGTCCGCGTTAAATAGCATCTTGTTTTCCCGGAAGCTAAATGCTATCCCCCCCCCTCCCACCTCGACTCAAAGGCTCCAGAGATCCTGACAAGCGACTGACCTGTATGCCCTCCAGGGCCAGAATCCTGCGGCTTTCCAATAATATGCCTCGGCTTCGGGGGGGAGCGAGCCGGCATCAGACCATCGGCAGCGCTGAGTCAATTACAGGCTGAAGTGGAGCAAAGCCGACATCCTGCAGCCTCCTGGGGGGCCGGGGCTGGGCACGCTCAAGGGGCGCCATTCAGCAAGGAGGGGGGGGCCACACTGTCCTTGAGCCTCCCGTCCTGGAAGTTTAGGGGGGCGTCTGAGGTGGCAAACCGGCAGGGTTGTTTCTTAACGGATCATGAACCACAGCAGCGTGCGGGGAAAGTTCAGCGCTATTACTGCTCGAGTGAAACTTGTTTTACTCGCATCGATATTCCACCTGCAGGCCCAGGTGATGCGAAAAATCTGCCACTGTGTTTACAGTAAGCGGAGAGAGCGCAGTAAGAACTGCACCGTGCCCAGGAGCCCAGTGTGAGCGGGACAAGCTCCACCAGGCAGGAGTCAGACGTGATGCTCCGTCGACGTCTGGCCAGAAGGAGGAGCCAGAGAGCCACAAAGCCGAAAAAACACTGCATTCCTTCAGCGGCATATTTCCCGTTTTATATAATAACAGCAGCTTTGCTCTTTGTCACCGAAAAAGCAGCCAGGACCCTTCTCTCCACATGCCACTCCCTCCACATCCAGAAACCGCTCTCTGCTTGCTTTTCTTTTCAGGGGGGGGATTTATAGTCTGGGGTATGCTGAGGTCGAGTCAAACATGCATTTAATCCCGCTAATACTTTACCCAAATTTATTTATGCTGCACCCCCCCCCACCCCTCAAGCTCAAAAAGTCAGATACCGCTGTCTGCCCCCACATGCCCCCCAACCCTGGGTCTATGGGGCAGTGAGGCTTTTGTGCAGAGGCAGTGAGCCCCCTGGGATGTTGCTTTGGAACCCCCCCGCTTAGCAGTGCTAAGTGCCCCCGCCTTTAATGGCCTTCTTGGTTTTAAATGTCTCTAGGTTGGATTTAACTTCTTCCCCTGTTACATTTGGGGGGGGGGGTGCATTTGCAAAGGCTGGCCAGCTGCTCCTCGCCCAAATCAGGGGGGGTCACGGAGGTGATGATGATTTTCACCCTCTGCTTAAATGCAGGGCTGTAAGGACGCAGCAGTCTAGACCCCTGAAAATTACTACTGAATGCACCCCCCCAACCATTTCTCCAAGCATTTTTAAAGCCATTTTTCAAGTAGGAGTAGGAGCAGAGCTGGGGTGCAAGGGTGTGTATGGGGTCCCCCTCATCAGCTTGAGAGGGACTGGTTTCCATTCCAAGGGACTGGTTTCCATTCCAAGTGGCCTCCCTTCCTCAGCCTGGCTCTGCCCCCCATTTGTCCAGCTGCAAAAAGTTCTGACGACTGCTGGCACATCGGGAAACGGGGGCCGGTTTAATGAGGACAACTGTGACAGTCCCGTGCAAAGTGTCCAGAAAGAACATGCATGACTTTTTTTCCCCTATTCTGCAAGATTCCTCTTTATACGGGAAACCAAAGACGCCCCCTCCCCCCATCCTTCAGGAAAGACAGCCACCATGTCGCTGCGTTTCAGTCTTTGCTCGCTGAAGCTGCCTAAAGCCGATAGCCTGCAGGCTTTTCGGCCGGGACTTAAGGAAAAACATAAACTATGAAGCACAAGCAAAACATGAACAAACGTGAACACACACACAAAAAAAAATGAACACACAGTAAAAGCGTATTTTGCTGAAATGGTGCCACCCTCCCTCCCCCCGTCGGCATGGATACCGTCCATTTCCTACACCAATTGTTATTTAATTTGCCTTTAGAGGTTGCCAATTTTATTTTCCGCTGGTGGTGTACAAACCTCCCTGCATGATCTCGGGACGTTTCTGATTCTCCGGTGTCGGGGCGGAACTTCGAGCCAACACAGCAAAAGTGGGAAAACTGCAGTAAGACGGAGCTGGATGTCACCGAAGCTACTGGGGGAAAACCGCGGCATCAATCAGGTCCATATCCAGAGTCACATCTCTGACTTCCTCTCAGGCAGCTGATGGACACCCACATTAAACATTTAACATGCTAGAGAGAGAGCAAGACCAAGAGAGAGAGATAGAGAGACAGAGAGGCAGGGGACCTTGTTCGGTTAGAGACACCTTTGCCCTGGTTTTTTCTGCATGTCTGTTGAGGTTACTGTTTGAGATCAATGTATCAGGCTTCAGTGACCCTTAAAGGGGGGCCTAGGGTCCCCTTCAGGACGCCCGGTCTAACGTAACCCCAGCCTGCTCACTCCACCCTCTGCTAACAACCCATCCTAAGAGCCACTTTAGGCTGCATTAGTTGGAGAGATTTTCCACGGTCTCCAGCCCCCGCGGCGCAGAGGGCCACAGGCGACAGAAAGATGGATGGACGGCCGGGCTCGGGGAGCGACGCGCCACGCCTGGAGAAGCTGGACAGTCGAGAATGGGTGGCAAGGTCAATGAGACCAAGTTATATTACCACTGGAGACTTCATATCTGAGATCTGTGTGGGATGAACACACACACACACACGGAGCACCCAGTGGGCATACAGTCACATAAGTAGACATGAAACACACACGGAGACACAAAAGCACAAGGCCCCATCGGTCACAGGCGCTGCCTTTCAACCGCCAAGGATTGTGGGATATTTAAGTCCACCCTGTCCAGGAGGCACGACAGCCCTGGGGGCCCCTCCACCTATCCCTCTGCTGGGGACCAGAGATATTTCCGTTGCCCCTACAATGACAACAAAGCCGCGGCTTATGGGGGGGCCTTGCTAGTTGCCTTTAGCTTCCGTTCCCACACCCGGAACAGGCACATCCATACGCTCCCCAATGCCCTCTCAATGTATCGCTTTTAGAGCGCTAAAAAGCGTGGGCTTGTTTTGAGCTTGCTAGCCCAGAAACGTCCATAATAAGTTATTTCTAATGCTACATCTACAATAAATAATGAAGGATGTTGACGTCGTCGGTGCTGGCAGTCCAACTTACTTACTCGTGAAAGTGCGGGGAAGCAGAAGCTCTCTGCATCAAACTCATTCGTTCGTTCATTAACCTTTATTTCACCAGGCAAAACATTAAGAAGAGTTTCTTATTCACAAAGACTGCCTGGAAGCTGAGAACTCACTGACACTGCAAGTCCCGAGAACAGGGTGTTATACGAGACCTGAGCAGCCCCCACGGCACCAGGCGTGGAGGGAATCAAATGCCGTCCGGGCAGAGTAGGGGATCGAAGGAGAGGGGTCCTGGTAGCTGAGTACTTACTTGGTCCTGGAAGCTGAGTACTTACTGGGTCCCGGAAGCTGAGTACTTACTCGGCTGGACAATGCAGTGCCTGCTGGCTCGCTACGCTAGTCGGTCATGGCGCGCTCCATCTTCCAGCTCGGGATGAAGTGTACTCTGCTGTTCTTAAATGATCTGGCTGTTTCTCTTTCTCTCACTCCCTCTCTCCCTACCTCTCTCTATCGTCTCTCTCTCTCACTTGGTTGGCACGAATCCATTGCACTCTCTTTTCCTATCTGCTTTTTTCAACCCCCCTCCCCATCCTTACTCGGGTACATCACCCCTCTTCCCCAGGTGGGAAAACAGGATTCGGGGGGAGGAACTTAGGCTTTTTGTTTCAAAGAAGGACAAATGGCACACATTTGGGCCACAATGACCAAGTCTGCACTAAGGGACAAAAAAAAGGAATGTATCTTTTATGTTGTGCAAAAGGGACTTACTTAAGTAAATGTTTATTCTTTACTAACAACACATCTTAGTGGGGAGGGGTGTTATGTATGAACCTGAATATATCTTTTAAAGGTTTTGACAAGTAGATGGCGCTAAGAAGATGTGCTTGTACAAGTTGCAACGTTCTGGTATTCAATAAAAAGAAGGCACTAGACAAGTGTGCAAATATGCTAAAAGAAAACCGGTGTCTGTGTGCTCTGTGTGAAATGTAAATTTTTGCATATTGATCACAAAAAGGGAGCAACATAACACTTTTATATTGCAAATAATTCTTAATAAGAAATCACCAACCTTTACACACATCCCATGCTCATTAATAATATAACTGGTGTAAATTTGTGTCTGGTTCCCATTTGTCTGCAATTTTGTGTTATGGCGCTTTTCCACTGCGTGGTACGACTCAGTTCGGCACGGCACGGTACGGTTCAGTTCGGCTCAGTTTGCGTT
>JABFDZ020000131.1:5970609-5999197 GCA_019775955.2 Pollimyrus isidori
CAGTAATGTTTACTTTGTTCATAAATAAAGCACTTTAAACATATCCATTGGTCTGTCATTCTTTAATATGTATTGTGCAGTTATGAACTCTTTAGACTGTTAATGATTAGTGCTTTTTTTTAAAGTTTGTGGGTAAGAATCGTGTAAAAAAAAAAAACTTATTTTGGGGATGGATTCCGGGAAATCTCCCTTATTTTCAATGTTCAATGTTGACAGCTATGGCGGAATGTTTCGTGGATGTGAAAGCTGCATGGGTAGTAAGGAAGTATGACAGAAGGGTTTTGACGTCGTTGAAGCTGGCAAATAATAATAAAATATTTTTTTAAAAAGTGTTGGCCGAGCAAATAAATCCCGAAATTTCATTTGAGACACAGATGATTGGATTTATGGATTTATGAGAAAATCCAGTTCACTGGAAAAGAGCATATGTCCTAGACATTATAGGAAAGAGCAAGCGGACGAACAGCAACAAGGTGGGTGGAGTCAGTCGTCACATTAAATGAATAAGCGATTGGGAAACCAGATATACAGAGAGAAAATGCAATCAAAGTCACACGGTTTGTCCTTGTCTAACTTCCGATCTATGCTACGTGGTAGCCAAAACTTTGAACGAAAAACTGTCAGTATCAGTTCATTATCAGTTGATTCTGGCCCAATTCAAGGCTCTGGTAGTTATGTATGTACATCTATAGTAGAGGAAATAAATGTAAAGCAAACGTAAAACATTAGGCGTATATCCACACACAGAAAACTCATATCTGGGACGAATGTCAGAGTGACTCTATGTTACACCTGAATCCCGCTTTCGCTCTAAGGATAATGTGCAAAATTAGAGCCTTTGGGAATTTGGGACGCGTTATTGATAGCAGCGTATGGTGCGGATATGCCATTGTAATAACCAATGTAGGATAGCGTTTCTAACAACAGAGGGAGCCATCCAGCATATCCTTGACAAACGATTAAACATTCACTTCGTAACTCCAAACATTTCATTCTGAAGAACTGTCACGAGTATATCTTTTACCTTGCCTTTGTATGTAATGCTTTATTGATAAATATATACAGAATATATAAATCTCATTTTTTAAAAACAAAAAACGTTTTAAAGTAAATGATAGTTAAATCTCAATTTAAAACTTTTTATAAGTCACTTTATCGTATTAAAGACTTCAAATGAGCAGCGTTCATATTTGATAAAGAGACTAAATATATGATTAAGACACCAAACATTGTATTGTTGATTGTGAATTTTAAGGAGTAAAAACACCTGATATTTCTGCATTAATATATCAACTTCCGGTCACTGTACGCAATTTAATTCGGTGTAGAAACAAGTTGGATGCCCTCTAGTGGCTCGAGGTGTTGGTTTCATTGGAAATCGCCACTGGAGCAATACTGCAACATCATTTTAAGCGACTCGCCACTAGTATGCAGAGTAGTTCGTTTTGCTGCTACTGCACAAACGAAAACACACCGGCGCCCTTTCCCATCTATACTGCATACTATCTAGTGGCAGTGAAATACAGAGAGTTACGTCTACGTTGTCCGGCTTGCTCTGTAGGACTAAAACTAAAGGACATATTTTAAAGTTTAAATAAACTGCTAATATTGGAGCACAGTGGGAGGGGATAGTTTTAGGTTTCAGGCTACCAGCTGTATTCTATTCACATAATTTAAACCATTCAGACAAGAGCTGTAGTAAATCAAGCCCCAGGACAGGCAGATAAAAAAGACGAGGGAATAAAGGAACAAGCACAGTCGTTCTTTTCCCTTTACCTCTCCCCTCCTAAAGTCTCGTACAATCCTTATCAGATTCCTGGAGATCTGGCGTCCCTTGATCCAACCCATCTCACAGTCTGTTTGAAGTGGGTTACCGATACCCGGCTGTTGAATCAAAATCCACTAAGTGCTCACTACAGATGACTAAGGTGAGATAATTCACCGTTCAAACCCTCTTCTAGATTTGCGCTCGCAGGCGATTTGGACCTTTTCAATTGGCCTGTCAGCGATATGAGTGACGAGTGTATAAATACCTAGATTATAGCTGTACCAATGACACGCTTCTAGTGTTACTGTGCTGTGGCCTTCGTTCCATTGTTCAAGATCTTCCTGGAAAAAATATTATAACTTATGAATATCACTGTAGGCTGAAGTACAAAATTAACCTCGGGTTTGTTGTGCGGAGCCCAAATTAAGCTTCACCATTGGTTCTCCCCTTCCAAAACAAAGTGAAATTGGTTTGCCACGTTGCTGCCCCTTCGCAAACTGGAGCTCTGGCTAACCGGCCGATGTCGCATAATGGATTGACTGGCACCGGCAACTTCATATCAACCCCATACATATACTCTTCACAAAATTATGAGTGCAAAGATTTTGTTTCTAATTTCACTGTGATGTTTATTCCAGTTGTCTTGCAAAAATTGACCAACCATCTATGGGTCTTTTATTCCCCTGGTTCAGTAGGCGTCATGCTGAGTTTAGCCCCTACATAAACATGCAATTGGGCATTATGGGTAATTTGGAGATGCTCTGTTATTGGATTACCGGGGGGAACCAGAGTAGCCAGAAGGCACTCATGCATGGAGGGGTGAAAATGGAAACTCCACACATATGCACACACATGTAAGAGACAGGAACTGAAATGCCAAACATTAAGGTGCGAGGACACATCCAGCCAGCATAAAGAATATGGACCAGGCTAATGTATTTACTTTGTCATTTTTTTATAGTTTGCCTTTATTAACTACATATGGCTGTTGTAGTATTTTTATCAGCCCGGAACCCACTGTCTAAGAGTAAATTCCTGTTACTAGGCAACACTACCTTGGTTGACCATTTGCAGGCAGTTATTTGGATGGTAATTTGTGTAAAGAACATGCTTGGATATGTGTAATATTTCACATAAATACTTTATCTGGTGGGTAGCAGAGTGGTGCAGTGGTTTGCACTGTTGCCTCACACCTCTGGGACCAGGGTTACATGTGTGTGGAGTTTGCGTGTTCTGCGTGTCTTGTCATGGAGTTTCCCCCACAGCCCAAAAACATGCTAAGATTAACCGGAGCTACTAAATTGCCCATAGGCATTCCAACCAGAAAAATATGCACAACAATGTACTTCTAATAGCAAATCTGAGCAAAATATGAGTAAATCTGATTTATCAAAAAAAATATACTATAAATGGTCACTGGGTCACGTGATTAGGTATCAGGCAGGAGGTTCACAGTGAAGAATGCCAAGCAAGACTCTCTGTTAAGGATCATGTGTAAATTATATTGTTGATGCATCATTCACTATCTTGAAGCCCTTGTTGAGGGCTGCAGCTTTCTGTCTTGTTTGTTAGCCCCTGCCTGCATATCTGGAGTGGCATTGATAACCACCACTCTGTGATGTCTCCAGCATTTCCCTTATCACACGTTGCCTTGTGCATCCACACTCCCTCAGCGAAAAGTTAGCTACGCAATCAGAATCGGGCCGCCAGATGCCGGACGCAACAGGTGTAGCAAGGCCAAAGGCCCCCGCTTCGTTTTTCCTCACTATGCTATTTTCACCCGGAAGGCGTCGGATTGTCTACCGCTTTTATCTCGGCCGCGGTGGTTTGTTTGGCGATGACTGATTGCCCGAGAACTCCCTGTGCCGCGGAATTCAGAAAGCAGACCGGGGCTCAAAATCGTCCACGGCTCGAGGATCTGGCCGCTTTCGTTTCTCTGTCGAGCCGCTTCGCGCGGGCACGCAGGGGAAGGTCGCCGGGCGGCGCGCGGAGCCGCCACGCCCTGAGGTGACACTGAACGTGCGGAAGGGCACAGGGTGGCCCCGCGGCGCGCGGTCATTAGTCAGCTGACGTGAAGGCAAACACGCGTTATTTGTTCTACCTTTCCTGCGCTGTTTTGCTGCTGGAAATTTGAAATTGGGAGCTGTAGCCCAATTAAACACCTCCTCTTATTCTGTGCTCGTTATTCAGTCCCATTACCCACATGCCAGTTACTGTCCTTTCAAGCCTTGTTAACACGAAAGCCATAATCCATTCCCATATTATTATTATTATTATTATTACTATTATTATTATCACCGTTGTCATCATAATTATTATTATCTCACCACGCACGAACCATCTTTCCTAAATTTAATAATAGAAAATTAAAACCCAGACTGGTATTACCTTCTCCATCTATCTGATAAAAAGCGACCTGTATCTTATTCGCCATCAGGTTGACTTAAGCTCCAGTTGTCTGACTGGATGAACGAGTAAAATTTGGTCACATGAGGAGCGCTCAGTGACTCCGGATGCTTCTATAAGCACTTCTCGCCGCCATCTGACTGGGTTTTTATACCTGCAATTTGCGCCAGTAGCAAGATAGATGGCATATATGAATATTGTTGTGGCACATGATAAAAAAATAATTTTATTGGATTAAAAACACGTTCCATTAACTTGCCTTAATTCATATGATTACTGACTGGATCATTATGTATGAGTATGTATTTGCTAGTGTCTTCTATATGGTACCATTCACATGTAGGGGGTGGTGTGGAGAGCTGATTAATTTTTGCAAAACAGTTAACGTGACCTTGTTTGGCGGAAAAGACAGACGAGATAATGTTGCATATTTAAAAACGAAGCATCTCTGTCAGACGAACATTAGGTTGCAATAAATGATGTGTACTGTGAATTGATAATACCTCTTCTGTTGAATGAAGGTCAGTAGGCATTGCTGCCATACTGGAATTTTACCTGCATTATGAAAAAATAACCTTCTTGACTAACATGGGATGGTGCAAAGGTTGCTTAGTTTCATGCTCTAAACCGATATACCAAGCGAGCTTGATGGGCCGAATGGCCTCCTCTCGTTTGTATAGTTCTTATGTTCTTATATTAACAGGCGGATATGCTAGATGCAGTATCTTATTAAATGCCTAGCAATATGCTTTATGCCGTAACAGTAGATTTATCTCCAAAGCGCAATACAAGCACAGTTATTTTAGATAACTGAAATAGACACACTTCATTACTATCAAACATATTTTGGCACAGAAGTTTCTGAAGATGAGTAATTCCCGTATCATTCTCGCCCCCTCCGAAACTGTCACTTTTTGATTTTACGTGGTTTGGAGAAATATGCTTTAAAACAGTAAGTGATTAAAGACTGCGGTGTAAATACCTGTAGATTCACTAGTCCGTGAACTCAGAACCTGCAGATCATGCTGTCATTACATGGGCAAAGGACGGATCTACGACTTCCCTTTTTTTCCGGGGGTGGGCGATAATATATGGTCATAGTCAGATTTATAGCACGGTTCTGTTTGTAGTCATAATCATTTAATGAAATTTATGTTCAAATCTAAACCTTTAATAGTTTAATGTGTAGCGAGCCCAAGAGAACGTGAGACATTTAGTGGCCTTCCGTTTTTCTAGTGTAGTGTGGCAGTGAGAGAGCTATGATCTTTGTTACTGGCGTGTCAGATATGACAGAGGGCAGCACTTGTCATCCAAACTACGGAACATCTATACTTCCTGATCACTTGACCGTACTGCTGACTTGAAATTGGGAACTGGTTCTGCTCCCATATACAAATGCATCCTGAGTATTTGGTACTCCTGCGTCACTACCCCCCTATAAATAAAAGCTCAATAAAACCACAAAAACGTTTCCGTTTAGCACATCTGTTGATCGACAGGTGAAAATGACTGCAACAGTGAAATATCTTCTTGGAGCTAAACCTTATGCTTTCTATATCCAACAAATACTTTCTGTTGTGTTTCTTGGCTTCTGTTCAGCTGTTAAGTCTGTTAATAATTATAACATCTGAATCTGAAGCTTTCTGTTACCTGGTTGGAACGCAAATGCGCGTCTTACAACTGTGAATTTACTCGTATTCGTCTATAAATAGATGGTACCGAAACGCACAAAGTCGTAAATAAAAATAAACCGCAACACAACGAATCAGAAGTGCGAAGCTAAACAGCTTTGTCACCGTATGTTACATTTGCATGATGTCTACCAACATCTAGACAACACTGTTAAACAATGGGTGGTGAAGTAGTTAAGAAGCTTTGATCCACGATTGTGGGTGTACATCCCAGGAGAACTCATAAATAGTGTTCACCTAAGTAAAATATCACGCTAGGTAAACAAATGCAACCTAAAATAATTAGTATGCTTCAATAACATATAAAATAACACAATAAAAATGATATTAGAAAACCTTCCACGATGTGTGCGTACTCACTGTTGTCAGTAAAGACCGTTGTTTATATAATAATAATGAGCAACAGCAAAGATGTAAATGATCTAAGAGCTCTGGGTAAGTGTGTAGGTCGAGCGGTGTAAAAAATACACCGTGTCATAGTGTCGCACCGCAGAGCCACCTCTAGGGGGACTCTGGTTGTTTGGAGAGATCTTGAGGCCGGCTGCTTAAGTGTGTGAATGCTGCTGCTGGGAAGGAGGAGGGGGAGGGAGAGAATGAGAGGCAGGGAAGCGGAGAAAACGACGGGAGTGAGACGAGGAGGGCGAGCGGATACTGCTGAAAACGTGTAGACGTCCGTCCCCGCGTCCTCGGTGCATGTAGATACGACTGTAACGGGTGAACGCACCGACTACCAAGGAGGGCATCAATCGCTTTGGGAGGCATTGTACATCAGGGCGGGTTGTGTCTGCAGCGGTCTTGATAAAAAAAGAAAAGATGTTCGCGGTGAGTTCATTATCTTTGCACTGAGAGCTGTCTTGGTGCATGCATGTTTAGCAGGAGATTTAATAGTAATCGGTTGCGGTTTTTTTATTTTTATTTCTTGGGCGTATTTTTTCTACCGGTCAGAGAAAATGTCCGTGTTTCTCTCCTTTTTTCCGTAACCGTTACCAGTTTGTGTGTTTAGACAACAAAATGTGGGTCACGGCGTGGTTGTGAGCTTGTTGTGAGCCTATGGATGGTGTTGCATTGAGCCTCGCGTAGTTTAACGCAGTATTATTCCCGGTTAGACACTTCAAGGTGTTCCCGTGAAATTACACCAAATCACAGGGACGCGCACAGCAGCAGTCCGATGGCTGGTTCATTGGTCACCTTGTACGAGTTTTTTATATATCGATATTATTTTCAGTAAGCTTCGGGATTTTTTTTATCTTAACGCGGATGCTGCTGTTGCTGGTTTTACAGTATATCTTATTTGCAAAGGTCGTATGGATCTGAGTCAGTCCAAACAAAAAAAAAACGAGTCAGACACAACTCCTGGCCATGCAAATAGAAGACGGGGACATGCATTTTTAAAGGACATAACTGAATCAAATGTATTAATATCTCATGAAGGCCGTCGCTATTTCTATATGAAGCGGCGTTTTGCAAAGTATGGCAGCCTGAGTGCGCCGGAATGTTATAGACTATCGTGCACAAGGGACATTTTCGATATTTATTGACCGATCTATTTTGTTCTGTCGAATTAAATAGGCCAAAATGTGCACCCCCCTGTACACACAAAACGCACACACGCAAACCGCCTAAAGGTAGGCGAGGGGACAGGGCGCATATTTGACGATCGGGTGTGACATGCCGCGTTGTAACAAAGTCGCCCGCACACTGTTACTGTAACTGCGACGCTGCGATGGTGTAGTACGGCTGTCACACACACACACACTGAAACACACCGAAACGATAGTGTTATGTAACGCGAGTGCGTTTAAATGCGGGTGATGCGATACCCGCGGCCTGTGGCCAGGAATGCAGGATTGCGTCGTGCGCGTCTCGGTAGAAGTAAGACTCGTTACCGCTGTCGTACATCACAGAAAACGCTTTTTATCCTACTTGCAATAACCAGGAGCGCACCCAGGTTTTAATTCCACCCTTTATTACGGTCTGATTGTCGATTCTGCCTGATTGAAATGGCGTTCGGCTGGCGCCAAAGCATGCAAATCTAAAAATGGAAACTGGGATATGATTAATAAAAATCACGGACTGATGGCACAATGCGTGCGCTGTTTGGATTATGTAACACCCGCATGCTGCTGCTGTTGCTCGACCACAGCGCCCGTTCTCCAAAAACACTGCAAGCTGCAGTCGCATAAAACACACAAAATAAGATAATCCCAGCGGGCTAAAGACAAGATGTATTGTAAATGACAAACGCATTGCAAGGTTACGACTGCTTGTGTACTGGCTGGCCTAAATCGCATCACGTAATTTGCCATGCATGCGGACATGGCGTGTAATTTTAAATCTCATGGATCATTTGGCATTGGCGTTTGCAGGCGCTGTTTTTAAATGAAAGCTACAGCTTTGTTCAAAGCGATCCGATCCGGGTTCCGATAAACACGCAAACATAATACAGTACATGCCATCAAGCAGGACGAAGTAGTCATCGCGAAGAAATGGTGTGTTTTGTGCCTCGACATCGTGACACAACTTCTGCAGATGTTTCGGGGCCCATGTGATTGCGATAAAACATTTTTGAGACGTTGTTTCATATTTACGTTTTAAGTGTATCTTGATGCATGCCAGCTTGTTTTGAAGCAGTGCATGGATTACAGAAACACGCTTCAAAATATGTGATGGTGGACGTCTCCTGGAATACGTACTGATGATTGTAATGACCTTTTTGAAGAACGTGTGAAACATTTATTCCAATCCATGTCCACTTAAGCAGCGGTAGCATTAAGCTTGAAGCTCCGATCTAACTAGTTCACAGATCACATTCACTTCATAATACTGAACTTCTCAAGGGACAGTACACTTAGAAAGGTGAGGTGACTTATGTGGTTCATATTTTTGCCATATGTATCTGAATTTTGAGTTTTAGCCAGACCACCTGTGAATTTAATAGTGTTTAGCAGTGTTTATGTCCTTCTGAGTTAAGTTTAATCTTGCAGAACTCATTTCTTGTTTCTGTTTGGCAGTTATGTGGTAGGAAGGAAAGGCCTTCTCTCAAAAGAAGGCAAACTAATGACTCATGTAATTAATGGGGGGGGGGGGCACACAATTTTATTTGTATTAAGGCAACATTCATCCTTGATTTGTTTTTGTTGTGAAACACTGCAGAACGCGGCACTTCCCTTCACAGGGTTGTGTCTCTGGGGTATTTTTTTGCCTGTGATTTGGAGCGTCCCGAACCTTTGTACGGGCCATGCGATGGGAGTTAAATGAAGAACACAAGTGGGCTTTTGGATGGATAAACTTGAGGTTTCCCTGGAGATGCGGTGGTGGTGTGTCCTTTGATGTTGGATTTGCTTGTGATGAATTTGAGAGGCTGTTTCATCTTGTTCTTCTGTGCCGCACTTTTGGAAAGTTTCTCAGTGTCCGCCTGGATGCTCTGTCGATCGTGTTGCGGTAAAGGCCTGTTAATGCCCATCTCTCGTTTGGGCTCTAAGAATGTTTGACTGCTTCTTAGTACCGATGGAGATTCTCCTTAAAGAAATACCAAAAAAAAAAAAAAAGATTTGCAGGAGCTATTTGAGTGCCAGTCTGATAGTTTGGTCACTCCGGTTAGCATCATTTTCCTGCTGGCCCTTGTTTGCGCGTTTGAAAGACGGCCTTTTGGAAATACCAGCAAGTTGAACCACCCAAGGGCAGCAAAGTTTGTTCTCTGGAAAAAGAAAAAGATCAATATTGCCTTGTACTTTGTTCGTTTAACATGTATGTCCTGTTGGCGCAAATTTGGATGTGCGTATCTCTTTATTAATATATATATTTTGAAGAATTTCTTAATATTTATATAGACAAAGTATAACTATGGATAGATGCTGCAAAGCCTACAATCTTTCTGTTTTAAGGTGACTTTAAAACTTCCCTGGGGTTTTTAACCTGTCATTACTCTGGCCCATGTTGTCAGGCTATGGCAGATACCACAGCGGAGACCATTCCAGGGAGGTATTTTTGTACAGTCGTATGAATATTTAAACGGTCGTGCAAACGGACAGCTCTCCTTCCAAAGGATCAGGGTGTAAGCTGTCCAATGGCAGGAACTGTACATGTCATAAACCATCTCGGGCCATATCTTTGTTAGAGAGATTCAGACGGGCTGTTCGCTAAGTGATTTTAAAGAATCTTGTCAGGGTGTCTGCTTTTTGTCTGTATATTTTTTTTTTTCCACCCTCTGTGATATGTTGCATCGTCTTTGTCTAAACTTCTCTCTCTCTCTCTCTCTCTCTCTCTCTCTCTCTCTCTCTCTCTCTCTCTCTCTCTCTCTCCCTCTCTCTCCCTTTCTCTCTATCTCTCTCGCGCCTACCAAAGGATCGCGAGCCGCGGAGGTAACCGCAGTCAGAGGGACGCCTTGGGACCAGCCTCCTGGACTTCCAGGACCTCGCAGACACACGTCCTTCGCTCTCCCGTGACTCGCTGGGGATAAATGAGTTGTAGTGCCGAGGACAGCAGGGCTGGGACTCGCACCAGAACCTGTGCAGGTAAGCGAGGCGGCCGGCCCCGCCGCCGTGGGCCCTCCCTGCCTGGGTGTCCCGTTTGAGGCTGCCCTCTCGTAGCTTTCGAGAGAGAGAGGCCCCCCCGTCTCCCCCAGAGTAACTCTGTTCTCTGATGAAAGCCAGATGTTTATACGCTTGGATATCGTGAATGGGGCGTTTAATTATCACTGTTATCTCAGACACTGCTTTCGGCACAGTGTTCCGTTTCCATGACGCTCGCTTGTTTACTTTATTTTTTAATTTAATTTAATTTTACCCCCCCCCTCCACCCCCCCTCGCAGGATGTCCTGGTTCAGCGGCATCCTGGTAGCCAGAGTGGACGACCGCAAAACGGCTTGGGGGGAACGCAATGGGAAAAAGTCAAAGCGAAAAGGGGGCTCGTCGCTGTGCAACCCGCGCTATATGAGCTGCCTGCGGGACCCCGAGGCCATGGAGCCCCCTCCCCAGGCACCCCAGCACCACCCTCGAGCCGGTGGCGGCGGGCAGTTTGGCGTCCGCTGCGGCTGGCAGGAGGACCACTACAGGAAGAAGGGTGGCGGAGGGGTGGAGGTGGGGCTGAAATCGGTGAACCTGGGCTTCGAAGACGGCGACGCCAAGGGGCGGAAGGGCGGCTGGGAGGGCGCGGACGAGGGGCAGGCCGGCGAGGGCGTGGCGACGGCCGCCGACTGCTGGCAGCGGGTGGTGCACGTGTTCCAGTCCAAGAAGTTCCAGTCGGGCAAGTTGGAGCGGCTGTACCAGCGGTATTTCTTCCGGCTGAACCAGAGCTCGCTGACCATGCTGATGGGCGTCTTGGTGCTGGTGTGCGGCGTCATGCTGGCCTTCCACTGTGCCCACGCCGCCCCGGACGTGGCCTACGTCTTCGTCCTCTCCGTAGCCATGGCACTTTTCCTGGCCCTCATGGTGGTGTGCAACCGCAACGGCTTCCACCAGGACTACATGTGGATCGTCAGTTACCTGGTGGTGGGCGTGCTCTTCGGCGTGCAGCTCTTCGGCGTCCTGCAGGTGGCGCCGCGCACCGCCTCCGAGGGCATCTGGTGGTCCGTGTTCTTCATCTACATCATCTACACGCTGCTGCCCGTGCGCATGCGTGCCGCCGTCCTCAGCGGCGCCGTGCTCTCTGCCATCCACGTCATCGCCTCCTGGAGGCTCAACGCCGACGAGACCTTCCTCTGGAAGCAGGTGAGGCAGCGGCCGCCAGGGCTCGGGCTCATTCGCGGTTCTGCGATCTCGGTGCCCTCTACGGTCGAGAGACTGAGGAATCGCGATTGATAGGAGAGAGTGCGGAAGGCCCGGGCCTCTGCCTTGGGGCCTCTGCCTTGGGGCCTCGTCTGCCGCAAGGGCGCAAGCCGCGGATCGGATTTCGCCAGCGAGCGGCTCGCGCTTGTGTGTGTTGCCGTTTATTATTAGTCTAGAAGAATTGGAAGTTCCCCGTCCGTCGCTTTGATGTGTCTCTGGGATGTGGCTGTAATTATGCCTGGGTGCGAAACTGCAGCGGCGTAGTTTGTCCAGAGGGAGGTGCTGAACCATGAGCCAGAAGCCTTTCGGGAAGCAAGGAGGGGGGACTTCAGAAAATCGGGCTGATTGTTGTTTGTTTGTTTTAACATGGGGTCTGTCATCATTTCAGTGAAGGTCTCGGCCACCCCCCAGCACTGAGCACCCCAGCCTGTTTGGTTACAAGCACTGTGGCCTTTGGATCATGTGACGTGGCTTCAGTTAAGGAATCGATTCATCTGGTTGCGGTTCGAAACTGTCACCACCCCCCCAGCCCAGCCAATAGGCGTGACGTGAATATCTAAACTAGGGCTGTGATGGGTTATTTATGGTCATTTTGTTAATCTCCATGTGCTTTATGGATTTAGTGGGTGTAACCACTACTTTCATTTGTAGAGCCTATATCTGCTCTGGGATAAATCTCATAATTAAATGTTATATTTTCCCATTTTTGCCTTTCCCATGCCACAAAAATCTCAGATGGAAGCGTGGGAGGCCTCTCTGCCATCTGACAGTCCCCACGAGTTTTAGTGTCGCAAAGGCCTGAAAACAGTCCGCAGTCTTCTGTAGAGTTTTTGCTATTGTGATAAGGTGTTAAATAGAGAAACCAAGTTTTCCAAAGTGCTCTGACTTTGTCCGCAGCGTTGAAGTTCAGCAGCACTAGAGTGGCACGCACGGGTTTTTAATCGGTAATCTATTTTTGAAAGTTTGTTGGCCAAATCAATTCCCCCGCTGGGAAAAACATGACACGAAGTAACATGTTTGGCTTTCTCTCCGCAGCCCAAAAATGAAAGGACAGGCTGCGCGTTTGTGCAAATTTGCTGTGCGTACGCTGAGAACGCGGATGTACCATCATTATATGTGTATACAAACACCAGTTCAATGACTGGTACTCAAATTGTTTTATTTGAAATGATCTGCTGCAGAAAGCCACGGCGATTAGCAGTTCCAGAGGAGTTCAGTCTGCATCATGTGTGATCCGATAGATCGTTCTCCACATAATGTGTCACCTGGTGCCATGTAGCTAGAGATCGAAGGGAGCATTTAGCTCGAACCCCTTGGAATGGTGAGATGAACATGCTGATGATTTCTTACATGGACACAGGCTTTCTGAAACCATCCATCTAGATATGGGCAATCTGACAAAATGTCTTGGGTTGTCACTTCTAATCTGAAGAAATTTGGGTTCCTCAGTGGATTTTGCCAGCTGGGGGGTCCCCTTGGTAGATCTGGCGTGACACTCACGCTTTCTGAATCTCAACTTGCGCAAGAAATCTTACAGCAAAACTATGTTGTTTCATGATAAACTTAAAATTACCTACATCAAAAGTGTTGGTGTAGACAAACCATACAGAACCATAAAGGGTTGGTAAGCAAGCCATACAGAATATTTACAAGGTAGTAAAACCACTACATACATGTAAATGCATGTCCAGACCTATCACTAAATGTAAATTTCACACAAGCCAGCTGACCAAAGTTGGCAACCCTGAAGTAGGGGGGTCCCTGACAGTGCATTTTGCTGGGCTCCATGAATCTGCCAGGGTGTTTCCATGCCCGTCCAACGCCCCTGGCCGTGGATGATCCCTAAATTTGTAACTTTGTATATTTTAACATGTGATAATTGAGGAAGGCCTTTTAACCACACCATTTGATGTAGCTAATGTTATAAATTGCTACAGTTTAAATTTTGATGCTTCAAATAAACAAAACGTAGCTCAGTGAAATCTCATAAAACATTAGCTAGTGTCTAAACGGAGCTGCGCATAGTGACTGCATATGAGTGTATAACCTGGAGGGGGGGATTTAATTTTCATCCAGCTAGATGAGGCAAGCTCGTTTGGCCCCCTCTCAGGCCCTCTGTGCGTGTGCGTAAGCTCCCCGGGGCGCTGTGACCGTGTGGGAGGTTCAGTGTGGGACTCTGATGGCCCAGAGATGCGAGGCAAGGCCTGGGGAGGGGGGGGCTTGCCTGAAGGTCAGCAGGCCCAAAGGAGCTCCTCAGGAATATCACAGTCATATAATACAGTATCACTCAGGCCTCTGTGCTCTCACACAAGGGGGGCTTTGTACGTTGGTTTTGGGGGGGGGGGGGGGCTGGTTGTGTACTGTGGAGAGGGGACAGGAATCAGAGGGAAGTATTACATTAGGAGCATTGCAAGGAGGATCATGGGAAATGGATACAGGAAGTTTGTCCCTTTGTTTTGAAAAAGTGTGCCTTTTGTTTGGCTCGCAGAAAAATCAGCGACACGGCTAAGTGTCTGCAGAAATGGAGGAGTTTCAGGTTTTCTCCTTCCGGTTCATCAAGATGGCCGACCGTGACCTGAAATCGCAGCCGTAACATATCGTTCCCTCAAGCGACGGTCACCACCCCACAATCTGAAGTTTGAAAATCAGAATTCAGAAGCCACTTGCGGGTTCGAAAGCAGACGCGCAGTGATGCTTAGCTTTTACAAATAGTGGTTGATGTGGGATTTCAGCATATTTCTCTAGTTTTGATTTGCTGTTCACAGTAGCTACAGCAGTCGTTTTAAATTTTTTAAAAGTTGCACATCTTGGCTTCTGATAGACATTTTTGGCCACTATGTATTAAAAACCATTGAGGATTTGTACATAAGTGTACTTTAACCTACATAAAGGATGGTTATAAAAAGCTAATTGTAGGTCAGAGAATTGTGCATTCGATACGGAGTGTTTCCCAGTGATGTCATGGGATAATATATATGCATGCTTTCATATTCTTAGTGCACGAAATGTGGCTTCGGACACGTGGAATGTTTGGCTGATGCCGGACAAAATGAACTTTGGAGTTTCACTTTAAGCGAGTTTTAGGTATCAAAGTACACATAAATAAGATCATTGTTACTCTGAACGTGTGTTTTGGGATTAAACACATCAAATAACGGCTCATCTGTTTGAGACATATTAATCGTAGGGTCCATACTGTGAAATGCTGCTGTTGATTATTACAGATTTTTTGAGAACAATTATAAAAACAATTATTAATTTCTACCATTCTTTCTGTATAACTAGTGAGATTATGCAGTTATCTTGTTGAATGTAATTAACCAGATGCTAAACATAATATAAAGTCTGTTTCATTAACTGAATGATCCTCTACATTAAACTGATCTTAGTGTCACCTGCAATTCAACACTAATCTGCATCTTTAGCTAGCTGTGTTTAGCTGTTGCAGAATTATAAAATACACATTTTGTTAAACCTTTGAAAACTCTTAAATGTGTTGTGGTAGCAAAAGGAGGAAAGATGTATATATGCAGACAACAGCAGGATTTAGGAAGAATGTTTAACGTGTTTGATTTTTCTGATTAAAACCGCTCCCTGGTGTCAGTCTGCAGCCCCTTGAAACACAGCAGGACGGTGAGGGAGCTTTTTCACAAACTTCTGAAGCTTTTTCACGCTAACAGCTTTGCGAAATAGAAGTCAATTCAGCCTACAACAGCTCCTTTTTTTCCGTAATTAATGCCTGCTGCCTGGCGTCAATTCCTCTTCCCCATATTAACTGTGAGCTGCAGAGCTTGCTGCATAACCGTGCGACCGTCACGGAGAACATGCTGATTTGACTGTTTTGCCCTAAAATTAGCCAAGAGAGAGCATCCAAACGTTCTTTCCCGGTTAGCAGCTGTAGCTCACTTGTGTGACTTCCCAACATTTGCCAGCATTCATAGCTACTTCCCAACTCAGTTTTAAAATGGTATGATACTTATTAAATTAAAATGTTTACGCGTTTATACTGCCATTGTTCATTTACTTCGTAAATACGAATGACCTAATTAGCTAAGCTTAGAGGTGTGATTAGCTAAAAGGTTTAGCTTCTGGCTGTTAAAATTCTTTTGGAAATAAGAGCCCATGGACATTTTTAATGTAATAATGAGTGAATTCTGTAAACTTCAGAAAAGAGAAATTGCAGCACATATATGTAATCATTTGTATAACTTAGTTTTAATTTTAAAAAGGCTATGCTTGTATTTTATATTTATAATTTTTTTAAATGTGATTTTATGTGTATTTTAAGAATTTAAGAATCGTTTGTGCATGGATACTTTTTACTTTGAAAATGATGATCAACATTTAGCTGCTGAGGTTGGGTCCATTTAAAGCCCTGATGCTGACCACCTCCCCTTCCTCCTGCTTGTTGGCTGATATGGGTGCTGTTGGGGGTGGGGGGAGACTCCTTGTGCTGTTGATTTTGTCATTGTCACACTTCCTCCAACGGAAACAAGGGTCTGGGGGGGAGGATCCACTTCGGTGGGAGGGGGTTGGGGGGAGTGGGGGAAGAAAAGGGGAAGGAAATCCAGTCAATGAAAATCATTTCCTCACTGTAAACACCAAGTCACATGTACTAGTATTCAGAGGAAGCAGGGCGGTGCGTTAGCGCGTGAGTGTTAGCGCGTGAGCGTTAGCATTTGTCGTTATGCCTGACTTGAAGCCATTTTATTAAAACACTCTAAGAACCTACTACTGCCACCACAGAGACAAGAGACACACCGGTCTTGCATATGCTAACTCTTTATGGCCTCCTGACCATTAGCGCCAGTAAACTATCCCTCGTCATCACGTACGCCATTCGTATTGTCCCGTGTTCATGAGCTCTTTTGAGGGTCACTATAGTACGGCCATAGAGCAGCTTAATGCAGCCTTGCATGAGAAGTTCTCTCTTCCCACTTA
The DNA here is from genome assembly GCA_019775955.2 of Pollimyrus isidori. NCBI lineage: Eukaryota > Metazoa > Chordata > Actinopteri > Osteoglossiformes > Mormyridae > Pollimyrus > Pollimyrus isidori. Next base: position 5,987,181 of record JABFDZ020000131.1, read on the forward strand.
CAGAGTATCTCGGGCAGAAACATTAATCACTGGCATAGGTGTACTTTGTGTAACGAAAAGGCGAGAACTGTACCCGTTCCCACAGACACACGGTGTGGAAGTTCTGTGCTGCCGTCTGCTTTGAAGGAACACTGTTCTGCTGTTTCTGCACCCGTCAGGATTCCCCCATCAGTTAGCAGCCCCGCCCCCCCCAGTCTGTTAACCTGTAAGTGATTAGTGGCAAGATGGGGTTGTGGGATTGTGCCTGGTGTGAGATGCCCATGCGGACTCCAGCGGGGCAGGTGATTTGCTGTCATTTTTGATGCCACCTCTCACCCACGGTTGGCTCAGGATGGCTTGGTCAGCTGGACGAGAGGCCAGAGGGTGAGGATGCCATCCTGTCCTTTCATGCCATCCTTTCATTTTATCCCTTTGCATTCACATGTTTAATTTGCGGGCACAGGGTACTTTGAGAGACCTCAGCAGCCTTCTGTTAAAATAAGGGAACCCTTCTTACTGATGACCCTCTGCACAATTCTACTTAATTTAATGAAGCTGAATAGATGAATGATTCATTTTCCCCTCAAACAAATGTACTTATTCATCTAGGAAAGTTTATATAGCTGAGCACATATGAACTTTACTCATTTATCTATTGTTGCTCTGCGTCATGTGGGGGCATACAGCGGCCAACTTAATACACTTTCTGCTTCTTTCTCAGTCCATCTCCTTCAAAACGGGGCAATAATAAGCAAATACATAAGTGAGATGCAACAGCTCCCCACAACAAATCAGGCTGACTGCCTCAGACTGAATCTGTAAAATGAAATCAAGCTAAATTTAAGGGCATCTGTTTTTTCGAGATCTGAATCTGCAGAATCCTTGTATACGCGTCTGGCCCCATTTCTTCAAAATCCATATAAAGGAGTAGGTTTTCCAGAGTGATCATATGGTCGCCTTTATCCTAATTATTGCCGTTATAATTGTTGTTATTGCCAGTTTTTTTGGTGGCGGGTGTAGGTCGTGCCTTTTTTAAGGTGGTCCTCAGCGGATACCATTTTCGCCTCTTTTTGAGGGTGAGTAGCTACCTCTGCATCTAGCGCCTTAGCTGGTCCCACATGACTGCTTCTTTGCCAGAGTACTTATTTTGATCATTAACAGCTGGGTCCTTTTTTCATTCCAACTTATTTTGTTTCTGGAAAGATGACAGCCTGTTGTTCTGTGTGTGTGTGTGTGTGTGTGTGTGTGTGTGTGTGTGTGTGTGTGTGTGTGTGTGTGCGCTCAAAGCCACGCCCCCCCAGGTTGAGATGCTCAGTGGGCTCGCGACGATGGGGTTAATCACTCGGGCCTCCTTAAAGACTCGTGTGGGGGAATCGATGTCAGGACGCCCGGGGGGGATGTTTTAATCACTGCGCCATGTGAGAGAGCTGGAAAACACGAATGAAAAGCACAATTGCTGGCAACTAGAGAGATTGAGAAATACTGTAGTAATTCAGAAGGTTGTTTTTTTTTTCTTTTTAATAGTATTGAGGTTGCAGTTCCCCTTTATGGCTCCTTTCATTGGCTATGTGTTCGTCTGTGGTGTCCTACTTGACTTCACTAAATGTTAATTGCTTCAGTCACCAGAAAGGATATCCAACTAAATGATTGATCTATCTGGCCAGGCTGAATCAGGTGTGTGAGGCCCCTGCCCACCGACTCACACTTTTTTTTGGTTATTTTTCCATGAAGGGCAAAATCAGTTTGACGGTAACAATGTCTTTTAGAGAGGCGAGGAGGCAGGCCGTGAAATGAAATGGGCACTCAAAAAAACAACACCAAAACAGCTAAAACCTGCTTCGGATTTCCTGGGGAACATGAACCTGGAGTGCTTCCTGCACGCCCTGGTTCCGGAGGCTGTCCTAGTTTTCCACTGATATTCTGAAGGAGTTCCTCTTGAGGAAGGCGGCCAGGAAGCCATTCCATTAGCTTATGTAACGCTTATTAGCTTATAGTTCCTTTATTAGGAGGGATAAACGAGAAAAGCTACGCGGCTATGTCGTCTTCGATCGGCAGGCGGCCTGCTCGGGTTGGGTGGAGCCATACCCGTCACTGTCAGACGTAAGATGCTGGAAAATGCCCCCCTGCCTCCCCGGAGCCGCCGAGGATCCACATGCAGACACGCCACCCCCTCCCCCAAGGCACCGGGGCAACGTGAGCCTCCTACCACAGGGCGGGACATGTTGCCCGCAGGAACGAGACGTCACACAGAGAAACCAGTGCCTCCCGCCAGAGCGAAACAGAAGTGTCCGCCCCGGAGTCCTGGCCCCACGCCCGGCATGGCCGCCTCGGCTGCCCACGTGATTGCCGCTCCGTCTGACTCGCTAATTAAATCCTCGCCTCTCCGGCGACGCGTACTTGTGATGGCGGCCGAAAAAACCGACCCGTTAGATGCTTTATGCGCTTGAACGCTGCACATTCCGATGACAGAATGTCCAAGGGAGACGCGGAGAGGAGCAAACATCTGCCAGCTGGAGGATGCGCTTGTTTTTTCTTTTTGTTTGTGTGTTTTTTTTCCCGCCATGCTGGATTTGGGGTGTCGTGTGCGTTACGTTTTCAAGTACAGTTCCCTGGAGTGTCATCCTGGCCAACTGGTATTCCCACTCCCGCCGGTTGTCGTTTGGAAATGTGTCACTGTACCGCGGCCAGTGTGGAATCCTGGAATGTGAGGCTCCGCGGTGGCAGGGAGTGCGATACCGGCGGCCATGTTGCTGCCTTTAGAAAGAATGGAAGCCCAAGTGCAACGTCGGGCTTGGTGCGGAAGGCGCCCCCTTGCGTCGCCGTGGTAGCATTCTTGTGACGTGGCGGCCGGAACACACTTGCCTCGGGGACGTCTGTGCTGACCTTAATGGAGGCCAGGGCCTCACAAGTGTTGGCTGAAGAGTGCCACCCAATGGCGTCATCCCATGGACGCTCAAAATGGGTTGCCATAGGGACTGCTTTCTGTGGACATAAATGGGGAATCCGGAGTGCAATGTGACCAGTTTAAACGCCCCTGGTGGCTCTGTGACCATGAAAGATGACAACTAAATAAAACTGAGTTTTGATCAAACTCAGTCCTCCCATGTATTTGGGTGGAGATGGGAAAGACGAGGCGTCAGACAGATTGGCTGTGAGACCCCCTGACTCTTTCCGGAACAGCCTGTTAATTTTCTTCTGGATTTCATGGGTAGGCCTGTCAGGTGACTGGCCAGAAGCCGTGAGCTGAGTTTCGGGTAAATGATCGAAAGCGAGCGGTCATGGCACGAGAGCCTAAAGTGAATAATGATGAACTCTCCAGTATCCTATATGAGGTTAGAACATAACCACAACTGACCTAACATATAAACATGGGATTCTATAGAAGGGGCTGAGTCTGAGGTTGGGCTAGTTCATTTAGAACACATTAGCGGTGTAGTCTATCTCCTCCAGCCAGCCGCAGGATATGCAGTACGTTTCTAAGAAGACCACGAGTCTTTGCCATATTTGTAAATAGTCAGCCCCTGTTCTATTTTCTGCTCTGTTTTCCGGCTTTGTAGTGCGTTCCAGCTTTTTCTTCCAGGGATAGTCTGGTGTTCTCTGAAACTCCTTGGTTGTTTTGGGTTCGTCCCCTCCCTACTCACGCACCCACTCATCCGAATTGCCAAGCATTGAAGATGTCAGTGCGGCTGTGCTGAAGAGGCCGTGGTCTTTCCTCGCCTTCTTAGGGACGTAAAAGTGCCTAGAAGCTTCCATGACTAGGGACCCCACATTGTTTCCCCCCCACCCTGGCCTCTGGTGTTTTGTGCCATTCTCATTTCGTTCATTGACACATTTTGGGACCCGGCGACCTTATGGAAACCCCCCCTGGCAAACTGCTTGGGTGACGGCAGTTTGGTGGATGCGCCTGAGTCCCTTCCTCCCGCCGTCCGTTGTCCCTGTCTCTGCAGACGCATGTAATGGGGAACAGAGAGATTCATTGTTTGTTTGTTTATTTATTTATTTATTCTGATGAGATCCAACCCCCCCTGAATTTGAGTTTCTTGACAGGGGAGATGGGCGGGGGGGGGGAGGGGGGGAGTCTGCAGTGAGAGTCTTTTTTTGCAGGTGATTTCGTAGCGCCAGTGACATATGAGGTGTATCGCCGTGGCGACGGTGTTGCTTTGGAGACCAACAGAGGTTATGGAGATGTTCCTAAAAATATCTTGCCTGTGGATTTTCTAAGAAGGGTTACGTCACATGGATTTGCCTTATCTGAGTTTGCGTCAGCCCCCCCCCTCCCCCCCGCTTTTGACTAATGGTTCTTGACTTTCGGCGTCTGCGTGTAGCCCAGCCAAACCCCAACGTGTGCTCGTTAGCTATCAGCCCCTGGCAGCCGCTCACTCACACTCTCTCACCTCGGTCCCCCCCCCTCCAGTCAGCGTTTGATGTTTTATACTAGCCGAAACACAGGATTATGTGCTATCGTGAGCATGTGGATGTTTCAAACAGTGGTGTTTTTTTTTTTTTCCCCGACTGGGAACCTCTGAACTTTCGAGGATGTTTAAACGCCGCACGAGTATCTCCCAGCGCCGAGCTCCGTAAACTCCGAGCTCCCTAATTACGCCTAGAGGAGTCTGCGATCCGGGCCCCTGGGAGACGGGTAGGGACCCGAAAAGGTGCCCCGTTACCATCCAGTAGAGTGTGGGAGCCGGCATCGCAATCCATGCGAAATCCGATACGCCCGCCATCGCATGTTATTGATTCGGGCTCCACCCACGGCCATAAATAATGTAGAGGGTCACCCTCCCTCCTCGCTGCCAGTGAGATCCTCTCCTTCCCAGCATCTCCGAATGCAGGGTTTATTGGGATCTAGTCAACGTCCTCCGTGGAATGGCAATGCATAGATGAGTCCGTTTTGCCTGTTTATTTTTTTTTTCTTTTCTGCAGGACTATGTGGGTTTATTGGTCACTGATACACCCTGTGATAAGAAGGTTCCACATTCCCATTGTTCGACTCTTTCTGCTGCCCCGTCCTTTTATCTGTTACGCTAAATATGGTGTCTGTTTTTTCTCTAACCGGTCTCGGCCTACAAATGTGAACGGGCAGTAATATAATGAAAGAAGACGACTGAGTAGTTTTTCGTTCGGCTTATACCTTTCTGAGTCACCGGGGACATTTCTGATTTCTCAGACCACGTCTGGACGCTCTAGCCATCATAAATATCGACCCGAATGCATCACTTGTGAGGGATGCTGCATTGGTGTGTGCATTCTGCATGAAGAGAGCCCATAATAGGCTCAATATGACTGAAAATAGCCAGCAGTTGTCGGGCTGTTCTTCATGTCCTGCAGAAACATCACCGAGTACCGCGTTATTACCTCACTTCACGTTCATGTTGTGATGGCATTTGACCACTAGCTGAGCTTTTCTAGTTTTTGTGTTGAAAATGACCAAGATGAGTGTTCAGAAGGCGGGGTGTTTTAGTGCTGACCCTCCTTGTTGCCGTAATTTGAGTTCTCAGGGGGATTATCATAGAAAGACTACAGATTTACAAACGTTGATATTTACATATATACAAATATGGTTAACACTTGGTTAACGCCCAAATTGTGTTTGTTCAATGAATTCCCCATTTTTAAATTAGACGTGTCATTTTTGATTTGAGAAAGGACAACAATCGGATTAAAGAAAACAGCTTCCCTCTGTAATGATCTGCAGTGAAGGAAATGTATATTTAATTGGGCTTTTTAGTTCAGATTGGTTATCGCATAACCACCCCTTTAGAAGGTAATGGGACTTCCCTAAGTTCCTGTTTTACAGACTCTGTTTCATAATTGAAAACCAAGACACAGTACAGTGTATTTGTTTCAGTGCTCAACTTGATGTATGGTTAAATGTGCTCATGATTTCAAAGTGGATTTATGCAGTGTGGGATCAAATCTGGATAAAGACAGATGGTACTGTTTTATGTCAGGTTGGACCCACGAGCTTGGTACAGTCTGTCCAGTGTCTTCTATCGTTATGTATGGGATGAAACAAAGGGGGTGGAGTTTAGTATCAGGAAGGTAGGGAGTAGAGTATGGGGGAAGATATGGGAGTAGGAGTTGGGGCTAGAGTATCGGAGAAGGAGTGGGTATAGGGGTAGGGGCCAGAGTATGGGGAACAAAGTGAGAGTAAGATTGGGGATAGACTATGGGGGATAGAGTAGTATTGGCGTTAGAGTATGAGGATTGAGGCTAGAGTGTGGGGGATGGAGTAGGATTGGGGGTAGGGGCCAGGTATGGGGAAGTGGGAATAAGATTGGGGATAGAGTATGAGGGACAGAGTAGTATTGGGGCTAGACGATAGGCGCAGTGGGAGTAGGGGTTAGGGGTAGAGTATGGGGGTAGGAAGTAGGGGTAGAGTATGGGGGACGAAGTAGGAGTAAGATAGGATTTCGGCTAGAGTATTGGGAGGGAGTAGGGGTTGGGGGTAGAATTGGAAATTGGAGTGGGAGTGGGTGTACCATTGCAGGAAGAGTATGGGGTAGGGGGTAGAGTGTGGAGGAAGGAGTGGGAGTAGGATTGAGGGTAGAATATGGGGGAATTAACTAGAGTAGGGGTAGGTGGTGGAGTTTGGGGGGGGGGTAGTTTGAGTTGTGGTAGGGGGCAGAGTATGAGTATGGCGGAGCGAGTAGGGTAGGGGTAGTGGGAGCATTGTTTAGATGGTACACCTGGAAGAACAGGTTAGTGAACAGGCTGAAGCAGACTCTGAAAATTCTTTTCATGTATTTTCATAGAGAATATGTATATAATCATGTGGGTAAATGCTGGTAGGGTTTGAGTGCAGTGACCCTCTTTTTTGGGTGGTGCCTCTGTGATTTATGATCAGATTCCCTGGATTACCGAGATAATTACTGAGCAGCTTCTGAACTCGTCAAAATGTCAGAGCTGTGGTGGGGGGGGCTGGACCTTAGTAGAGCACAGGTCAGACTTCAGCGTTTCATTACCGTGCTGGAGTAAATACCTGCGCAGCACAAAGCATCTATTCCTGCAGGGATTCAGGGGCTTCTGGGGCGGAATGGTGGAACTCCTCCAAGCTGGCTCATGTTTCTTGTTGCTACGAGGTCGGACTGAATGGCTCAGGTGGCGTGGAGAGCCGCTGGATTTCCTGTTCCTCTTGGGTCTCTGCTGTCCATTGATCGTACCACCCAGCCAGTGCAGCCTTTGGCTTGAATGTTAAACTTACTGGGGGGCCAGTTCCCTGTAATCTACCGTAGCTGCATGTGGGTGGGCAGTTGAAAAAAATCTGATCCTCCTTTTTTTTTTTGCTTTAAACCCCGCTGGCTTGACTTGCAGTCTATTTTATGTGAATATTGTGACTCATAGCCCATGTAATTTCTGTGGGAATGAGGGATTCTGGGATATGGCTGCATCCTCCCGTGATCAGGCCATCAGCGAGCGTAACTAAACCAGTTTGTTAGCCATACATGCCTGTCCTGCTTTATCCATTAACCTGGATTCTCAACAGACCCCTGTACTCCATCTCTATGTCCATCTTCTTCATCTCCTTCCCTACATATCTGTAAAAACAAAATGTGGAAGAGCAGGCACTCAGCATTATTATTATTGTTATTATTAGCCAATGATATATTTTGAATTGGCGAGTGAAGGGGAGAAGGCACATTGGGGGCCAATCAGCATTCAGCCGGGGCTAGTGTTCCTGTGGCCCCGCCTCTGTTAATGGGCGGAGCTAGATCTGCTTTAAATGGGAGCAAAAGTGGGTAAAGAACAGGCCTGTGGGCTGAGATGAACACACGGGTAGAACGAGAGGCTGGGGGCAGTGTGTGGGAAACGGTTAGATGCAGCGTCCTCGTCAAAGGCCACAGATTTAAATGGCATGTCTAGAAAAGCCCCGCAGTGTAAAAAAAGTGGGAGAATCGCTAGTATTCAGTAACCACGGCGATCAGAAGCTACGTATGTGACCTCGGCTAAATCGCAATGAGCTACCGTGAGCCGTGCATGGGGCTCGTGGTCAATCTGACCCCAAACTTAAGAGAGAGAGATGGCCAATTCCCATGGGGGAATCTCTGCTGGAGCACGATCGTACGTCGTGTTTGTTTGAAGCGCTGCATGGCATTGTCTACGTGGCCTATTTAGCGTTACATAACACCTGATTAGTATGCTAACTCGCAATAGCGCTCGAGCGATTCCCAGATAATTCCACCCACTTTGAAAGGTTAGAGTGTGACCTACATAAGGTGCATCACAGGTTTCCTTTCCTGAAAAACAGCTGATCTACATTAGCAGAAATACGAATGCATCTGTAGAGGCTGCAAAACGTGGATGTGGATTCTGCTTGCTAATCTAACTGTAAGTCGCAGTTGCCAGAAATGATGCAGTGCTCACAGTGGCTGGCATGTGAATGATAAATTGTCTAAGTAGAACCTTCCAGTCGGCTCCAGAGCCAGGTGCAAACAACGGGAAACAGGACATACGAAGTTTCTGAAAAGTGGAACCTTATTATAAAATAGAAGATTACTTGGCTCGGTCATCGTTTTGCAAAACGCTGTGGTGATGTCGGTTCCCCGAAGGCCTTTGTTGACCCTCGTAGGGTGGGGCCCCGCACACAGGCGTGGTGACAAGATTTGTGGATGGACAGTGTGGCGCCAAGTGTGTGCAGACCAGTAAGGAGAATGGAATCGTTAATACTTAATGCTGTTTAAATGCTGCCGCTGCCCTGGCCAGCTCGATCGGCAGCATTTTAATTCCGCCTCTCGTCTGGGGAGGAAACCGCAGCTTTTTATTTTGTTTCTCGAGGGGGGTGGAGGTTGAGTTGGAGAAGTCCTCAAGGCCGTAGTACATGCACTCTGAGTCCACGTCGCGTCCGCCTCGCTCAGCCCCCATTTCTGGAAGGATCCGTCGAGTTCACGGCTCAAACGCAGCGGAGGTTCAGCGCTTCCACACTAACCCGGAAGCAGACATGGCCGTCCTCAAAATGGCTGACGGCTTCAAAGATATATCTCTCTTTTTTTTGTATTAGACGGGTAGCCCCTTCGGTTGGCATCCGGCACACAAACCGCGCCGTGACGAGACACCGAGGGGTCTTTTATACTGCAGGGCTCTCGTGTGTTAAGCGCCGTGGTGCGCATCTGTGTGTGTGTGTTTCTGTTCTGCCAGTCCGACGGTTGCCATAGCGACAAAGGTAGGGGTGCCCGAGGGACTGCTGGGTGACCCCTTCAGTGACCCTGTCCCAGCTTTCTGGAGAAAACCTCATTATACCCAATGATTATGACTTACCTTTACTGAAGAAAATTAATTTTGGCATCAATTTTATCTTCTGATTTGTTTCCAAGCCTGTGTGAAGATCACAATGTTGTCACGAGGTGTCAGGGTCACGTGATGCACGCAGACGACGTGTGCAAAGGGCACCTTCCTTGGCGTGACCCTGGTCCCCTAAAACGGAAAAATATGGCATAAAATGTTAACAACCCGGGGGTGTGTATTGGCTGCTGTGGGGGGAGCGGGTCACGGCCCCAGGGACAGTGACACCCTGTGCTGTCTGTCGTCACTGTGTCGGAGTCTTACGCCGTTCAGCATTTTATTGCTCATTTTTTTTCTGTGGGCATTTAATTCAGAAGCGAAATTCCTTGTTTTTACATCTAATTGGAATTATTTCAAGTCGCAAGTTATGTGAATTACTTTCGACGCGCTCCAGCACTATGCTTCTTTTTTTGTAATGTTTAGTTATTATCTTTTAACGATAAAAAGCCATCTTCGTGCTCGAACCGTCACTCACCCTGAGCTCTGTGTCACCGGCGCGCTCGCTCGCCTTGCTTGCACGGCAGGCCTAGACACTGTAGCTGCTCCGGCAGGAAGCTCTTACCCCGTACTGCTGTCGGCATGGTTCCTTCCCGTGGTCTTTGAAATATTACAACTGACCCGTAGTAAAGATAAAGGAAGGATGGATTAAATTATAGTATTTCCAGCAAGTAAAACTCAAATATAGTCATACAGAAATAGTCGGTTTGAAATCTCAGTGTTGCAAATAAACATGCACTTTTTGTTATTAAGGAAATGAGCTAGAGCCCTTCCCCTAGTTAGTAACAGTTAACCTGAATATTATCTAGGTTGCAAATTTGTGTGTTTCTTCTCGTCTTAATGTCACTTAATACATTTGTTTGAAATGACCGCGGGCAGTGACTCGGCGAGAGCGTAAAACGCTTGGCCCCTCTCTAGGATTTTGGCCAGCACTGATAACAGTGAGGAAAAACAACAGTGTCACACGCAGCGGTGTCCCTGGGGAGGGACAGCAGACTGGAACTGGGGCTGGGTGTGTGTGTGTGTGTGTGTGTGTGTGTGGCTGTGCGTGTGTGTGCGTGAGTGCTGAGGACGCGCATGGTACGCGTTAGCACGCTGCGACAGAGCTGCCGGGAGCTGATTGGAGGATGTCCAGTCCGGGAGGGCGGGAGCTGATTGGAGGATGTCCAGTCAGGGAGGGCGGGAGCTGATTGGAGGATGTCCAGTCAGGGAGGGCGGGAGCTGATTGGAAGATATCCAGTCAGGGAGAGGGAGCTGTGTCAAGCAACCCAAGGCTGCAGAATGTAGCGGGGGCTGGGGGGGTGGGGTACGTGTCCTTCTCATCGCGTGAATGCTTCACTTATCAGAAGCATGATATCCGCGGAACATGTGGTCCTGGTCGAGATACACATGGGTGCCATCAACCACAAGGTCCGTCGTAGCCCAAATCGAGCAGTTGTTTGACCTCTTTCAACACGGCGTCAGTGATGCAGGGGCCAGGCCACCTCTAGCTCCTTGCGGCTTCTGCCACTTCCTGCTCCGGCTCTGCAAAACCGTGGCGGCACCGAAGGCACAGGGTCTCCTGTCAGCCACATGTCACTGTGCAGCTGCACCTTGTCACCTTTGTCTCTGTAAATATGATCTTTTGGTGATTTTTTTTTTTTGTGACCGCACTGAGGTCCCGGTCAGGACCGGGAGTGACCGCACTGAGGTCCCGGTCAGGACCGGGGGTGACCGCACTGAGGTCCCGGTCAGGACCGGGAGTGACCGCACTGAGCTCCCGGTCAAGACCGGGGGTGACCGCACTGAGCTCCCGGTCAAGACCGGGGGTGACCGCACTGAGCTCCCGGTCGGGACCGGGGGTGACCGCACTGAGCTCTCGGTCGGGACCGGGGGTGACCGCACTGAGCTCCCGGTCAGGACCGGGGTGACCGCACAGCTCCGAGAGGCCCATAAGTCACCTCCTACTTCTGACTCTCTCTGGAGCTTTTTTCCTGACACTCCTAAGTACTCCTGGTCAGGCCCTTTGTGATCAAACGGAAACTATTGTGTTTGGAGTGGAGAGTAAACAGGAGTGCTGGTGCCATGTTTGTATGGGGGGAGCCGATCGCCGATATTCACTGCTCTGGACCCGGCCTGGAATACGGACAGCATATGGCAGCTACGTGTGTGAGTTTGGGTTGCTGTGGTCAGTGTGGCCAGGGGCCGGTCCTGTTTTCTGTCAAGTGTCAGTACTTCCTGCCAGTGCTGCAGATAGGGCTCTTGTTTCTGACTTTCATTCCCCTTTAAAGTGAAGCCATGCTTTTTTCCCCATTTTGTTTTGTTCTTGATTACAGACAGATATGTTTCAGTAATCAGAAGAAGCGATCACTCAAAATAAAACTGCTGTGCTTGTGAAGGGAAATTAGTTTTGTTGGTGAAATGTTATTAGACAGAAAAGGTTCCCTCTCAGATGGTCACGTAAACAGTTGGGGTTTTTTTTGCGGGAAGATTTTTATATTTTTTAAAAATGTAACCACACCATTACTCTGGAAAAAAGGATTCTGGGAAGGGGTTGTGGAGAAAGCAGGTGATTGGCCATAGCTTGTGGGATCGTACACGAGATTGACACAAGTGGGAGGCTCTGTGGGTGCCTGATGGGCGGAGTCACCCCACACAGTCTTTTGACAATCTCCTATCCGTGGCAGCACGCTGGATGGGGCTCTGCCCACAGTGAGAGAGAGAGAGAGAGAGAGAGAGAGAGAGAGAGGGGGGGGGGGGGGGGAGGGCAAACAGGGTGG
>JABFDZ020000131.1:6026305-6041142 GCA_019775955.2 Pollimyrus isidori
TAATTTCTGATTAATTAATACATTAAGTAATAATTAATACGTTAAGTAAGGGTGTACTACACATTATTTGTGCCCCCACAACTAAAGTGTTACCGTTATTGTAAAGAACAAGTTAAAAATTAAAGAAAAAAAAAACAAGCAAACAAACAAAGTAAAATGTACAACGGCCAAGCCAAAGTCAGGGAAAGATCTTCATTCTGCCTCATAATCATGTCTCAGGGCTACGTTAGAACAGAGAACAGACCGTGCTCTCCCTGTTGTGACCCATTCATACATTGAGATGGAAATTCACCGCCCCTATCCGAGGTGGACTGCACTTATTCCCGGTTCTAATCACTCATCAGCTTTTTCACCTTTAGGAACATCTGTGATACAGTTCAGTTTCAGTTCTATCCACTGAACATAATTTTTTTTTCAATAATCTAGCAACTCAGAGAAAAGAAAAACTACAATGGAGTATTATGGAGATTTGTTATGGACTTCGCTTACCTGCTCATGTCACTGTGGGGAATCGTTTAACGCGCGTCCAGCACAGAGTCTCCGTACTGCCGATTGTCTGTCAGTGGGACTCGGTTTAACTCAGTGGGGGCTGGAAATCGGAGAAGCCTGATTGATACCTAATTCCTATCCTGATTTCACATTCAAGTGTGAATGAGTAGTCTTCCAAAATGAAAAGAAAACTTTTTAAAGTTGGTAACAGATTGTAATACTGTTCCATAGTTAACAGGTAAATATATAGGAAGTAAGCAGCAACAAAGGACTAGTGCTTCATTAACACCTAAACTGGTACTATTCAGTACTAGGGAATTATGCTTAATTACTCAATAGGTAATAGTGAACTAATTATTATAGTAGTTCACTATTACTTCATTAGGAACTACTGAGTATTACAGGTCTCATTGGGAATTATCTACTAACTATGGATTATTTCCAATAACTATAGTTCATTACTCGTCAAATAAACAGTGCTTTTTTGGACCAACTGGGATGTATAGGCTGCTATTCTAAATGGTTTTTGGCATTTGTTTCCTTTTGTTAAAACAGGCTTGTTTCTTCCTATTTGTTTCTATGACATACGACTTATGCTACAAAATGTTACTGCCTAAAACTTGTATACAGTACCTACATTTTAATTATTTACCTAATTTCAGTCCATTTGCTAGTGTTCTCCAAGCTATCCTTTGAAGTCCAACTGAAGCGATGGTCAATCGGAGACTCGTGATTTGCTCCACCACATATTGTTGATCTTTTCTAAACATTAAAAAATGAATGTATGCATTTTAAATAAGGTGCAAAGTCTTAATGATGATCTAAATAAAACAAATTGTAACTCATTAGTAATGAATATGGCGTTACTGACTTCTTCCAAAGGAGTTACTAAAGAACAAGAACAGTATTATAAAGTGAAACACACTAACTCATTAGTAATGAATGTGGCGTTAATGACTCCTTCCATAGGAGTTACTAATGATCAAGAACAATATTATAAAGTGAAACACACTGTAACTCATTAGTAATGAATGTGGCGTTACTGAGTTTCTATTTTTCACAAACATTTACTGAGTTCTTTTTAAGGGGTTAATAAGGGGTTATTTGTTTCACTTAAACATTTATGTAACACTTCATGACACAACAGCATAAGTTCATTTTAAACTTGCAATCTGAAGCACATTCAAACATTAACGTGACATTAACAGTCATTCAATAACATTCAGTTAACAGTCTCATTACTGACGCCGTATCTCGCTGGTAGCACAAGATTTAGTTCAGCTAGTTCCCTAGACTTGGTATACTTAACTACAGTATAGGTTAATCCTAAAATGTGAAGCTGCAACACCGACACCATGCAAGCCTAATTAATACCCGAACAATACAGAATAATAATTAAACGAGCTTTCAGTTAATTTCTAAATCCATAAATAATGCGAACATTTAATAGCCTACTGTGATATGATTTGTTAAATATAATGGATTGCCGATATAGAAAGCTGGGAAGACAGCGCATTTCCTATTTGGATTTGTTCTTTCTGAAATAAATGTTTTCAGCTTGACTTCCCAGGCGTGTAGCCGGTGCAGGGAGCATGAATTAAAAATGTATTTATCTGGTTCTGTTATGTGATCGTACTGTAAGGTCCTAGTCGTCAAAGGGTGCTGGTGACCGACATTAGTGATCCCAGAGAGGGCCCTAGTTCATGAATCGCCAAGAATGCGGCATCGCCGAGAAGCGGTTTTTTGCGCCGTAGCCATGGTTACCGGGCAATCGCCAATGCAACAGGGACTTGTCATTTCCATAGTGGTGCAAAACTATCATTTTATTTCATACTTTTAAAATTTCCTTTTTACTTGCGGATCTGTAGACGCAACTCTAGCGTCGTTTAAGCATATCTAACTTTCGCTAGTTAAAATAACACTGATACACTTGAAAATTGCACAGCGTGTTGCCGTAGTGATCTGATACGCACGATTTCCACATTATTAGACACTTTGGCACTATATCGATACTTATTGAGTGCATGATGTGACGGAGCCACAGAATCTGCGTTATGAGATGCATATGCCTATATCTAATCTAAGGCCTTTAATATTAATATATCACTCACCCATCCGTCTTCCAATCGTTCATTACTTTCTGCACCAGGAATCACATATTACCAAGCAGGGGAATACTCTCGGTCTGTATTAAAGCACACAATTCACCTTAGGGCATGTTTTTGCACTGCTGGAGATAACCGGAGTGACATGGGGACAACAAGCGGAGAGATTCAAAACCCAAGCCTATATATAGTAGGTCTGAGATCACAGTGCTGCCGAGTGAGCTGCAGTGTCGTCCAGCTTTCCTGATACCATGTAACTAAATAATTAAAAGTAGCATACTGAAATATTTTTTCTAAACTCTGTAAGCACTGAAAACATGCAAATCGATCCTATCTATGGCACGTCATTCTCTGCCAATCTATGAATAAGACTGAAATCCAATACAGTACGGTACCGTGAGATCAGTGGGTTGTTGGTAACTGCGAAACGTAACGAAAAAGATGTCGTCATAAAACTGAATATGTTTCAGTCGCTCATTATGCCTGGAAAAGCAATTAGGTTGATACACATAGATCGATGGATTGATTATCCCAATCAGTGCAAAACAGTACTGCACCGTTGGCTACTGGTTTCCCAGGAGAATAATTATGGAGTTAGAAGATAGGCTATACACAGCAGACAATATTTTTCTTCTGGTATGTATTATTAATAAAGTCCTTGAAGTAATTGTAGCATTGCATATTTGTGAACTTTAGGTTAGAAATTAAACGAGCAATATCGGACAAAAATTAACCAGATAAAAAAACATGTTGAATAATATGTAAAAAAAAAACAACCGTAGGCTACATGCTGACAATTTAGGCTTACTGTTAATCAAATTCATACTTAACGTAACATTAAACGCTTTATTTAAACGTGAAAATGTCCGTATCTTTGGATATTTAACTGTAATTAATAGCAGCTGCGGCGCTCCCAGCGACTGTTCTGTAGTCAGTGAATTTTCGCACCACAGTTTAACGTTAATCAGTTGTTTGCTCTTTGCTTTTAATTGAATATTATTACTTTTATTAATAGTGACTGAGAGGCGAGCGGACGGTAGCGTTTTAAGTGATTAATTGATTCGAGGTGTTTTTGCCCGGTAAGTAAAGCGTGTTTTAATGTTTTTTAAAAAATCCATATTTAAGTGTAATGTGCTTAAAGTTTTCCGGAAAATGCTCACCATGCACTCTTACTTTTGCTTAGCAAGAAAAGTATTTATATAATTTTGTTTTTTGTACATTTTAGCGTATAATTATTCACCATGGTTCATATTGCAATTCACTTCCACAATTATGGCCACAACATAACCGTTTGTTGCTTTCAAGAGGGGCGTCGTAAATGTAGGCCTATTCGTAATTTGTGATTATTTTTTTATTCCTCGCCCCAAGGATATCAGGCGCCCATCAGCCAATGGTTTGCGTTATAGCCTTTACCGCAAAAAAGTAATTGGAATCGCACCGTTGGAAATTCTGCACTTTTGACAATCTGAAAATTGAGAACTTATTGTCCACGCAACTTCTCACCTCCAACTCAGTCAGTGTTTCTTGGTTCTTTCATTATAACACTTTGATATACTGATGTTTTTATTTCCCTCCCTCAGTCCACCGTGTTCCTGCGCAGCGACATGCGCGTGATCACGTGTCACGCAGCCACTGCCATCAGGCTACTTTTGCTAGTTGGTACCTTGTTTATGGTGCTGTTGCTGATGCAGTGGGATACAAGGGGTCCCAGGTTCCATGGCTTTGTGTACAAGGCACCAACAATTGGGGTGATCAAAGGTGCTGTCAGCAACATGGGCTTACAAATCAGCGCCCCCCTACCCCCGATGGTGAGGACCCACATTACTCCAGCCAGCCACTGCCTCCCTGGGTTTTACAGTCCCGAGGAGCTGAAGCCCCACCTACAGAGGCCCCTTCAAAACTCCACTGCCCCAGGGGCTGAAGGGAAGGCCTTTGTGATGGGCAAAATGACAGCGGAGGAGCAGGTGGAAATGCAGGAGGGCAAGAGGAAACACTGCTTCAACCAGTTTGCCAGTGACCGGATCTCTGTGCACCGCAGCCTGGGCGAGGACACCCGCCACCCCGAGTGAGTTTGCTGTGGAACATGCTGGAGTGCAGAACGGGGTTGTGTTACAGACATGATCGCACTGCCTGCTCACTAGAGTGCATGATACATTTCGTCCTTCCCCAGATTGTGGCTTTGATTTCTGCTCCAGATCTGTGAGCTGACACGTTTCCCTCACGCATGTTTTGTTTCCCCCTCTCAGGCTTGGACATTTAACTAATTTTTCAAGCCTCTATACCAGTGCACCGTATTTCCGAAAGTGACCGTACAATTCACCACAAAACATTTCTCTCAATGATGACCCACCCCTTAATACTTGGCTGACTTTGACCCCAAGATGTTAAAATACCAAAGTATACCCTAATACCACCAAAAGCCCACTGATCAAAAACATGGATTGGGTAAACCCTGTGTCACAAAGCCATTTCGGTGTTTTCCTCCAAGTTGCCCATATTATGTGTGCAAGTTTGAGGCCGGTTATGGACAGGCCATAGGGTACCACACTTCGTGTCCTATGCTTCCTGGATTAGGCTCAGGGTTTCTGTGTCTCTCACAGAATAAATTGTTATGGAAGGTCAATAATTAACTTTGGTGATGTGATATTTCCTGGTTTTTATTTTAACTTTCAGCCATAACCTTTTCAGGGGCAACGGCTGTCAACTGCAATGCAGTGATACAATTTTGTTGTCAAACGCAATAAATACTAGTTGCATACTTACAAGGCATTCTTTTGGTTAGCTGTGTTGGGCGCACGTTCCGCCGCTGTCCTCCTCTGCCCTCTACCAGCGTGATCATTGTGTTCCACAACGAGGCCTGGTCTACACTCCTCAGGACGGTCTACAGTGTTCTTCACACAGCCCCAGTGGCCTTTCTCAAGGAGATCCTCCTGGTGGACGATGCAAGCACTGCAGGTACGATGAGCAATGCTGAACTGACCATAGATCAGTGTGGTGGGCATTCAGACATATCCGTAACGCACAAAACAGATGTCAGACGTTGACTCAGCCCAAATAATAGAAGTGAGGGTGTGTGTGGTAGCATGTAGATCAGGGGTGACCAGTCTTATCCAGAAAGGGCCGGTCTGGATGCAGGTCTTCGCTGCAACTCCCTAATTACATTACTTATTGGAGGACTGATGGGCTGAAGGGTCCCCCACACCTGGGTCTGAACAGCTGACCTACAGGTTATCCCAAAAACCTGCACACACCAGCCCTTTGCGGATACGATTGCTCACCCCTGATGATGATTGTATTAGGTGGCTGTGATCAGAAGGTATTTGGTTCAAATCCCACAATAGGCAGCGTGTTAAGCCCCTGCTCCAGGGACCGTCTGACCCTGCTTTCTCAAAAAAATGTATGTCACTTTGGATAATGGCACCTGCTAAACGTGCACCCAAGCCAGGTGGGATTATCGTGTTTTGTAAGTCATTCTTGACGGGGAGCAGTACAGTGCAGTTCAAAGTAGCCTCTGCTCAAAAGCTCTCCTCACATTTCTTTGGGCTCTTGTTTGTTTTGATGTCAAGCTGCTAATATAATTTAACGTGGTTTCAAAATTACAGTGGCTTATGTGATTTACTTTTTTTCTCTTTTTGAGAAGTTACATTTTTAATTTAATGACACAATGGTGTGTTCCTCCTTTGTCCCAGAGCACCTGAGGACACGCTTGGAGGAACATGTGCGGCCCTTGAGGATTGTGCGGGTGTTGAGGCAGGTGGAGAGGAAGGGCCTGATAGCGGCCAGGCTTCTGGGGGCCAGCGAGGCCCGGGCTGAGGTGCTCACCTTCCTAGACGCCCACTGTGAGTTTCTCAGCAGATGGACCTTGACATCAGAGCGGTCCTTTGCTTTTCAGTCTCGTCATTCCTCCTCGACCTTCAATCAGCTGGAACCTCAAACCCAGGGGCGGGGAACCAGATCCATGGAGGGCCGATGTGGGTTTTTGGGATGGCCTCTCAATCGGCCAATAATACTGCAGTGGTTCTCAACTCCAGTCCTGGGGACCCACTCTTATTGGCTGATTTGAAAGGTCATCCCAAAAACCTGCACTGGCCCTTCATGGATCAGGTCCCCCATCCCTGCTCAAACCAAAATGGATAGAAACTACGAAGAGCTGGATAGGCTCATTGGTTGGTAATATTCAGGAAGAGCCCAATAACCAGCCATGATACTCAGGGCTAGGGTTCTCACTTGACATTTTGGTGGCAATGATGCATCATTGGGCCTCCAATCAGATTATGCTCCCCTCCACCCTGTCACTCTGGGCCCTTGGAATCACCTGAACCTTAGCCCTGGGTTAAAGTTATTGTTAGGGCCGTTGCTACAGGGTAAAATCCTGCTGTCACAACCAGAAAAAAACAAAAAAACTGCAACTCTGGGCCCTGAGCTACAGCCCAGGATGGGTTGTGCATAAGCCCGGCCCTGATCATGGTATAATTTCGATTTTGCATGTCAGTGATGTATAAAAAAAAATTAGCAGGAGGCAGGAACTAACCATTGCAGGGTGCACATGCAGACTCCGCACACACAGTGGCGGGGTATGGCGCAACACAACGCCGTTCTGCCACCCTGACAGGCTTACACAATGTTTGATGTTGATGCCAACATGGCAATTTATGCACAAGCTAGAAAATGAAATGTTTTAACTTAATGATGGCTCTGGTGTGAAGTTATCCAGTAGGCCTATATTTAAAGTTAAATTTAATCTAAAGTTCACTGCCGCTGATTTCGCACAACCTCTGCATGCACGTTATGTAGTACGGGGTCAGCGGCTCTCATTTCTGGCGTGACACATCCTACACACTTTCAGACTCTCGTGGCCATGCAAAAAAATGTTACGGCAAATCTATATTATTCCATTATAAAGCTAAAACTGGCTACATTTAAAGTGTTGGAGTAGTACAGAACATTTACAAGGTAATAATGAACATTGGTATGTGTGCATGTACGGTAGGTATGTGTGCAGACTTGTCTTGCATTGAAAATGTCATGCTGACCAGTGTTGGCAACCCTGTATTAACCCTGGATTATACGACTAAGTGACCGGGCTGGCCTTTGTTTTAGCGGTGATTCATTTTGACACAGGAATTGTAGAAAACAAATTAAGCAAAAATAATTTAACGTGATGACAAAAACAAGCTAGGCTACTCTGATGGAGAAATGGAACACATCTATGGTTAATCTCAGATGTTTGTTTTCCCGAATGTCATCGGGACTGCATTGCAGTCGTCCTGTGGTGGTTTTTAAGTTCTGCTATTCAGTACTTGCATCGACTGCGTCTTCATTCACTTTTAATGTGAAATGAAATAATTTTGGAGCTTCATATGCTTATGCGCGTCTTCCTTCCACCATATTTCCGAGTAATTGAGAAATACAATTTTAATCGATGCTTTTTAGTAAGCACATAATCGCTACAGCTCTAATTTGTACTTTTGCAACAGAACTCTGTATATGTATAGCTTAGCTTACTCTGGAAAAAGGAACACAGGTATACCAGACCACATAAAATGTGCAGCAATATATTACTCTCTACTCTCCACTGAGTCTCTAGATTGCTATATGTGAGAGTTTTTTTTTGCTAGTGTTTTGTTGTATTGTCATAGTTTAATGATATGAATCAAAATTTGAGTCTGATATACTGGGGCATTAATTATAATTGATGAATTGTGACACCGGGCATAGTTATGTTACTGGTGCTGGTCAGCATAAAAGCAATGGTGTCAGTGTTCCGGAAGCTAAAATCAAACTAGCGGTGGGTAAGAATATCCTCTGCTTTCTCTCTGAGGTGAGTGCTACCAGGGCTGGTTAGAGCCCCTGCTGGCCCGCATCGTGGAAGAGCCCACTGCGGTGGTAAGCCCCGATATTGTCATCATCAACAAGGACAACTTCCAGTTCAGTAGACCCATGCCCAAAAAAGGCGTCCACAATCGTGGTATCTTTGAGTGGGACCTGGCGTTCAACTGGGAGGCCGTCCCAAAGCACAAGCAAATGAGGCGGGAGAATGAGACCAACCCCATCAAGTGAGTGTCCAGCATAGAGAACATCCAATAGCTACATAGCCAGTTATCAATAGGTTTATCGCAATGCTGTGAACTTGTTTCTCTGCGATTTGTAACGGAGTGTTAAATACTCAATAGAACACTCTCCAGTGTTAAATACTTAGTGTTCCTCAACAGAGTATTCAGGGACTCTGGAAAGGAGAGTGTACACTTTTGTTTCCTTTTGGGTTGAGAACCCCCATATAGTGTAATAAAGTGTGTGGGGTTGCATGTTCTAGGACTCCTACCTTTGCTGGAGGTTTATTTTCCATCTCAAAGTCATACTTTGAGTACATCGGGAGATATGACGACAAGATGGAGTTTTGGGGAGGCGAAAACTTGGAAATGTCCTTCCGGGTAAGATGTGCCGCTGAGGAAAGGTGTGGGGGGGGGGGGGGGGTGTCACTTTTTTGTTTTTTTTTTCTTAAATGTGAAGGAAGTGCATTGCATTATTAACTCTGTCATGTGCAGGTGTGGCTCTGTGGGGGACAGCTGGAGATCATTCCCTGCTCAGTGGTTGGCCACGTCTTTCGTAGCGAGAGTCCCCATACCTTCCCTAGAGGCACTGGGGTCATTGTGCTAAACCAAGTGCGTTTAGCTGAGGTATGGATGGGGAACTACAAATGGATCTTCTACAGGAGGAATGGGAAGGCCGCTGGGATTGCCAGGGAGGTAAGAAGCTCCCCCTCCAACTCTGGCTTTATCTTGCTCTGTGACTGTGTTTATCACCATTCAAACCACATGTATGCATGGGGCCCCCTGTTGGTCACAAAAGTCACTACACTAAATCTTAAATGCGTTCCTTATTTAGGAGATGCTGAAGCAGAATGCTCTGCTAACCCTCTAGCTAGCTATGATCCTCTAAGTCTGCTTGGCAGCTACTTAGTTTTTTTTAAACTGCTGGGGGGCAGCAGACTTTTTGAGTGGGACCCCAGAAACAAAATACCCATCCCTAATGCCTGCTTTTACCCTGTGAATCTCAACCTGAAGAATGGGGGTGAATTGACTGAATGTTCTACTGGAGGTTCACTTGAGTAGCAATTCACAACTTTCTTATGCTGTTTGAAACTCCTTTGCTTTCTCCTCAGAAAAGGTTTGGTGATCTATCAGAGCGTCTGAGCCTAAGGGACAGGTTGCACTGCAAAAACTTCACCTGGTATCTGGAGAACATCTACCCTGAGGCCTTCATCCCAGACCTGGAGCCCGTTATGTATGGATCGGTAAGACGTTAACTGGCCGTGGGTGTCCATCATTCTCGCCCGATTATTGGTGATGGGGCAAATAATCATTTGTGCACAATTTTCTGTGCAGATCAAGAACTTTGGCTCCCAGCTCTGTCTGGACGCAGGGCAGAGTGGCCGGAGTGGAAGGGCTGTGATCATGTATGCATGTCACCAACAGGGAGGAAACCAGGTATGTTCTGAAGTAAATCCAAGTGTGGTCATTTCACTAGGAACATCTGCTCAGGAATGCAGGCACATGCAAACACAATAAGTATGACTGGAACAGACCAGCAAAGAGGTTCAGTTACTATGTGGCTAAAGCTAACAGGGAGGCTCAAAGGGCAAAAAAATAACTACTTAGTACCATGGTAAGCAGAAAGGTGATGTGATTCTGGAGGTAACGGAGGGTTTCACCCAGTCCTAAATAGGCTACCTGATAAAGTAACCTGATAAAGTGACCCAGGCTTTGTTTGTGCTCCATGTGCAGTACTTTGAGTACACCTCACGCAGAGAGTTACAACACAACCTGAAGTATCAGCTGTGTCTGCTGGCAAGGCCACCACCGGAGCCTGTCCGGATCGAGCCGTGTCACTTCAGGGGTCGTGGGAGCAGCGTGGTACCTACAGAAGTGTGGGAGTTCTTGGTACGTCACGCCCTGAGGCTTCAGTCAGTATGCCGCAGTAAGATGTGTCCTTAGCGTGTGAGCTAAAATTTGTGGATAAAGCTGGTATCAAACTGTACTTTTATATTCATATGGCACCCTGCCTTATTTGGCTGGGGTGGGAATATTTTCATTTAACTAAGATGTAGAAACTCATCAGCCATTACAGGTTAGAAGTGGGCTTCCCAGTAGCTTCAGTATAGATTAGGGTTCTTCAAATCTGGACCTTCATTCCAAATTCAGGCCTTGTTTTCAGTTTTCCCAGGTAGTTTAATAATTACTGATTCTGATTTGGTCAGAGGCTTCACACCTGGCTCGCAGGTAAAGGAAGGCTGTAAAAGCAGCAGTGCTCAGACCTTGAGGACCATGATTTGAATACCCTTGTAAAGATGAATCAGTGTTGGTTACCTAAATATTTGTTTATGCTGGTTTACCACTTACCACAAAACGGTGTGTGGTGTCTATATTCATTTATGTATTAAATTCTGCTGAGTTTCACTTTGGTTAAACCAGCTACCTGCATTTCACTCCTGACTCATCCTCAGTAAAGCAAGGGTCATTCCAAGTCTATAGTCTCTCCCACAGCAGTGAATCTTCAAACACATGACAGAAATTCTGAGGAAACCTTTATCCCTAAAATAGAATGCCATAAATGGGTGTAATCATTCTGTACTGTTCCTGGATTATCTGGAAAATTCCCAGGTTCATGTGATGCATGTTGTGCTTCAGAACAATGAAGTTTGATTGAGGAAGTTGGCAAAGTCACTCCTTCCTCCTTAGTAAATAAATGGACCTAAGTAATGCTTTGTAGATGAATTTGAGTAGGTTCAACAGTCCACATGTTCAGTAATCATGTCTGTTTCTCAGAATATTATTGCATCCTCTATAAATAAGCCAGAAACTAATGATTGGCAGTCAACGGAAATGCTTAAAGCTATTTATCTGGGTAGTAAGTATACATTTACACAGGAAAAAATGACAATTTAGCATTAGCACATATGGAAATTAAGAGTAACACTGTAAACTAATATGAATTTCCTCAGTTCTCAAAAAAGTTACTGATATCTTCCTGGCTGGCTAGATTAACACCACTTCAGTTGCGAAACCTTTCCTCAGGGGCACCTTAGCCATTCCATGCATTTTTTAAACTTCACCCCCAGCCCATTTAATTAATTGATTGAGCCAGTTTTGATTAGCTGTACGAGGTGTGTGTCAAACAAATGCAGGGCTATATTGGATAGTTGCTGCAAATACTGGGGTGATTTCAGGAGAGGTTTTGATGCATTTGTTAAACTTATAACATTATTCTGATGCAGACATATCATTGTTTTACAATGAGAAGATTATTTAAATATCATTTTCTTTGACTACCTAAGACTTTTGCACGATACTATAGACGTATGCAAAGTTCATCCTTTTATCTGAAATCCTAATCCTCTCATCTCTTGCCCTCCCTAGGGTCGACAGTTGATGAATCCATTTTATAGCCTGTGCCTAACTCTGCAGGATCATGTCATAATGATGGCTGACTGTAACCCATCTAACCCCAACCAGCACTGGGCTTTCACCTGACACCATTGTGTGAAAACAACATGAGTCATTCCTCAGAATGGCAGCACATTGTATTATTTAGGCTGGGATGTTACTGAATGATTGGTGACTTTCTGCACACTTAATGGAGAGAACTTGTTGTGTTCATATTTTGATATTAAAGGATTTCACTTGACCTGTATGCTGCCTGCAGTTAGTTGTCCATTTGATGGAACTGCATTGATCTGAACACTGCATCTCCATTCGAAACCTAGTGTTGCTTCTGATTTATGTCAGGATAAGTAATCTTAGCTTGAGCCGGCGACCCTTTGTGAAAATGGACTCATGACTTTAGATCTAGGTCTCTAGCTGAATGCAGAACTAAACTGCTTCTCAGTACCTGCAGTCAATCACAAGGGCCAACTTGATCATACTCTACTTTAATCCAGTTGTTTGTAACTAAGCAGTTTTAGATAAATTAGTATACTGCTTAAATGCCAGCTTTCAAAGATAAGGGAGAAAATGGGGGGTTATATTAATCCATCAATCAAATTTCATGCTTCAGTTACAGCTAATGTGTTCCACACAATTTGACTTGAGTCATGGTGACACGCCTGTATTCCCTTCATTGTCTCTGCACCGCTGTTTCGAGTGACTTGGTGTGTTTGCATGAAACTGCTATCGAGGGCAGTACAGTCCCCATTCCTGCTGCCAGTGTTCGTTGCCAGGCAACAAGTGTGTAATACATATTCGGTGTGTGTGCGGTGTTGGGCCAATGCTGTTGAGCACATGATGCGTGATGTAATGTGGCCTGTATTTGGGGAACGGCTTGACATGGCCGGTTCAAACAATCTTCAGAAAGTCCTTCTGGAGAATTCCCTGAAAGTGCTTGCTGGTTTTTTTTTATAAAATGTTTGCAGTAAAACATCAGTAAGGGAACTCATCAAAGCTGGTTCTCCCTCAATGAAGCTATAGCCCATCTACAAAGAGGCTTTGAAACAGCTTGAGGCTCTTAACGGCAGTCTTTACTGAAGCTGATAGCACCAGTGAGATTAGATCACACAAGTGATCAGTACTGTATCTCCATAACAGACCAGCTGGACGCTCCCCGGGGTAGAAAACCCACCCTTTTGGCCCCGCGTCCAATATCATATTGACAGAGTCACGTGCTGTGGGCAAATAACAAAAACAAACAGGTGTTCCTGGTTTTGCTTTGGTGGAGCCTTTTGATTTCAGCCCACGTTTCATCTATGCGGCCTAGAGAAACCGATAACGTTTGATCTGTGAGTGTGGATGCTAATGAGTGCCAAATAAGCTTTGGAAGAACAAGGTAAGATGAATGTGGAAAGCAAACACGTAGCCTAATTACAGGCACTATATACAATGCCACCATCGTATCTCAGGCTAAAATTGGCTTATTTTGTCAGCCAATCAGAAGGGTTCATTGAAATGCAGCATTTGATTTTCATTCAGTACCTCCAGCTGTCTTATTTTGCTTGGCACAACAGAGGAGCTGCTGGTTTTGTCATGCCTTGTCTAATCCTGTTGTACTTGGTGCATGTCTCTTGGCTGTTTTGCGTTACGTTATGAATATGATGTCTATGGTTGCAAGTATTTAATTCCTGTTTAGTATCTGCCATATTGTTTTGATGCCATCCCAGAGTGTCACTTGGGCGGATCTGGGTGAAGAGAGCAGGAACCTGAGATAGAGGTTCTCCTTATCCTGAAATGCGACTAAAGAAAGAGCATTCAAATTGGGTACAAGGTCTTTCCCTGATGAACTATCAGAATTGCTAGGTAAGGGTTGTGTCACATGGTTAACCCAAAGGCTCTTTGCAAGACATACATAACAGACATGAATTTGGTGATCAATCATCACACACCACAACGAAATGTGTCCTCTGCATTTAACCAATATGTGACATGGGAGGGGGCACCTAATTCAGGGCCGAGGAGCAGTGTTTGGGAGCCGTACCTTGCTCAGGGTACCTTAGTGGTGCCTTGTTGGTCAGGGATTCAATTACAAGTGCGCTTCCCTGACCATTAAGCCACCAAGGCCTATGAGAAGCAAAAAATGAAGTGCTGTAAAATTGACAACGCACATTCTGTTTTTCCGTTTTACTTTTAAATGTGACAAAGTAAATATTTGTCTTATTAAAATGTGAAATGCATTGCTGAGGGATGCAGCAGAATAATATAAAAACTGGAGTTTGTGTGTTGGAGTTTGTGGGGCAGCATGTGGCTCAGTGGTCTAAGCCTGTGTGCCTGTAATCATGAGGTCACAGGTTCAAACCCAGCCTCGGCACGTCTGCGGCTCCTTGAGCAAGACCCCTAACCTCTAGCTCCCTGGGCGCCCCAACAGGTGGCTGCCCTTCGCGGACAGCTTGATCTACAAAAAGACTAAGTTGAGAGCGGCGTAAAAAGAATTTCCCCATTGGGACAATAAAGGATTGATTATTATTATTATTGTTCTTGTGTCATGTGGGGTTTCCTCTGGATCATAAGGGTTCCTCCTGCGTATCTGGCTTGGGGGCGCTGTGTTCTATGGCTTGGCTTCTGGCTGCCACCACAGGCCTCTACTGGATAACTACACTGAACAAAAATATAAACCCAACACTCTTGTTTTTGCTCCCATTTTTCATGAGCTGAACTCAAATATCAGAAATTTTTTCTTCATGCACAAAAGACCCATTTCTCTCAAATATTGTTCACAAATCTGTCTAAATCTGTGTTAGTGAGCACTTCTCCTTTGCCA
>JABFDZ020000131.1:6048290-6065113 GCA_019775955.2 Pollimyrus isidori
CCAACCCTCTACCCCCCCCCCGCCCCCCCCCCCCCCCCCCCCCCCCCCCCCCCCCCCCCCCCCCCCCCCCCCCCCCCCCCCCCCGTGGATCTCCCAATATTTAATTTGGCTTCATTTGTCCCCCCAATAATTCTAAATTGTCATCCCCTCTATTATCAATTGCTTTCAGAAATTTGTACTCATTAAAAATAGATTATAGCTGTGCCAAGCAGCTGTTTTTCCTCAGATGTATAAAAGTAGATTGTTTAAGTTCATATGCCATTAATTCCATCTTGACGTAGCGCTTACCTTGGGCACTGATACGCTCTTTAGAGTGGGGTGTGTACTTGCACGCGTGAGTGCATGTGTGTTTCTAACCTTGCCGATAAACAGACCTTGTGTTCATCCCTTTAGGATTCCTGTAGCAGCCATTTTAAAATATTCTCATTTTTTTCTTTATGTTCATATCTTTTTGAGTTTTGGGGGGTGGGTTTAGTGACTATCCATTGCACCTGTTTTTCAGTCTGAAGTTTCCACATCTACTGTGTGTGAATGTACTATTTTTTAGGTCCCCACAATATAAACCTTTATAAAAACCCGTGACTGCAGTCAAAAAAGCTGAAAATGTCTTGTATTTTGTTTGGTTGTTTATGGTTAGCATTGACGTGTAAGGGCACCATGTAGCAAAAAATCCACAAGCTAAACATTTATTAATAATGCTCACTAACAAACACTCATTGCATAGTTGAAAGTATAAAATCACTTGCAGGCATATATTGCCTTTTTGCGTTAACATTTTCATAAATGGGCGTATTCTGGATTTTACGTGCGTAAATCTGGATTTATATAAATTAGTTTTACGTCATTTCTAATTCTATATGGTGTGTGTGACACCCCCCAGAGGTTGGAATCGAGTAATAGTGGAGAAGCCCTTCGGTCGGGACCTGCAGAGCTCAGAGGAGCTGTCTGCCCACCTGTCTGCCCTCTTCACTGAGGACCAGATCTACCGTATCGACCATTACCTGGGCAAGGAGATGGTCCAGAACCTCATGGTGCTCAGGTGAGTCACCCACAGCCATCATGCGAAACAGTCTTTCCTGTAGCTGATTTTCCTGTTCTTACAGTATATTCCAGAATATTCTGCGAAGGTACTGTTCTGTCTTGACATAACAAATGATCACTTTGGTTGAGTACCAGTATCTAAACTGCCAAACCAACTGGGGTACTTTTTTGGTACTTTGGGGTGGAACATGAAACATTTTCTTTGTTGATTTGGTTATGCAAATAGCCTGCCTCCGAAACACAATACAGCCACAATACAGAAGTTTGAATTTCTCACAAATCTGCCTAGGAGTGGTTTTAAACAGCAAGGATGAAAATGATCCTGATTGTTTCAGGGAATGCAAGTAGCACTTGTGCAAAGACAGCGGGGGTAAATATTAAACTAATTTTTAAAAATATACTACATAACATTGAAAAGGAATAATTATTAAAGTTGTAAAACTTGCTAAGTTTTTTTTTTTCCTGTGACAGAGGTGACTCATGTGTTAGCTAAACTTAAACTCCCTATGCAATAATGTCCGTGCAGAACCGAAGGTAAGAAAAAGTTTGATCGTGATCTAACTGACTAGCAATGCAGTAATTGCATGTGCATAACTTGTGATGTTGATTATTAATATTAAGCATCGTCCAGCCTTATAATATACTACAGTCAGTAAAAAACTCAGTAAAAAATACCCTGTCTCGTGTTGTAAAAATTGATACCGGTGCTGAATGACATCACGTCAGTGGAACACCAGCATCTTGAAGTACTGTATTATACTACTGATGGACCTGCAGAATGTTAGACACACCAGTGCGACCAAGGAAAAAAAACGAGTGGCACTTGACAGATTTTTGATTGCATGTGTGACCACATTGGTCGCCCGGCCATAAAGTGGTGTTCCTTTCCTGCTTTAAAACACATGACATCCAGCCTCTGGTCGCTCTTCGCTGGCTCCCCAATGCACACAGTCAGTATTTGGTGTAATGTGCGCTGCTGGTGTATCGTGGGAGAAATTTAATCCACAGTAAGGAGCTGCCTGTTTGGCACAACAGAGACAATTCAATATGCTAAGCTGTGTGTTGCCATCTTTAAATACTGCACTGCGTGTCATCAGACAAGTAATGTGATGCGTGAGGGTTCTAATTGTGTGTGTGTGTTTATTTATTAATTAGTGGTGCACTGATATAGAAATTTTGACCAATACCGATAACTGACATGTTTTTGGGCAATATGACCTATAACCGCTAAGCTCCACAAATCTGTAGCCAAACTGATATTGATTATTTCACAGCTTAATACTTTGAAGTGAATGCGTGTTAGCAGCCAAATCTTATAATGCAGGAAATGTGTTGTGTTTCTCTGATGCATATGTATGAGGCATGTCCTTCAATCTGGTTCACGCCGTTAACCCTTCCCCTCTCCATCACCCCCGGCCATCCTTCGGAAGCGGGGGCAAGTCTGTGTCCCGTAATCCTGTTCGTGTCCCTCTGGCAGGTTTGGGAACCGGATTTTCGGCCCCATCTGGAACCGGGACAGCGTTGCGTGTGTGGTGCTGACCTTCAAGGAGCCCTTTGGCACGCAGGGCCGGGGAGGCTACTTCGATGACTTTGGGATCATTCGGTGAGGGTGCAGCCTGCTGGTGCAAGATGTATGCATGTGTTTGTAATTGTCTGGTGGCTGACGGTTCACGTTATCGCTATGTCTACATTATAAATGATTAATCCAACTCACTGGAAATGCCGGACGTAATCCTGAGGCCACCGAACCTCGACGCCCTGGCTGTGCCTTGAAATTCTGTCCATAAAAACGAGGAACAGAATCGATGACAAAGGGCAGCCCTGATGGAGTCCAACCCTCACTGGAAACAAATCCGGCTTACTGCCGCCCATGTGGACCAGACTCTGGCACTGGTCATAAAGGGACCGAACAGCCCTTAAAAGGAAGCCCGGCACCCCATATTCCCGGAGCACCCCCCACAGGACTCCCCGAGGGACACGGTCAAATGCCTTCTCCAAGTCCACAAAACACATGTAAACTGGTTCGGCAAACTCCCATGAACCCTCCAGAACCCTGCGGAGAGTATAGAGCTGGTCCACTGTTCCACGGCCGGGGCGAAAACCACACTGCTCCTCCTGTATCCGAGATGCGACAATCCGGTGGACCCTCCTCTCCAGAACCCCCGAATAGGCCTTACCAGGGAGGCTGAGGTGTGTGATTCCCCCTCTATAGTTGGAGCACACCCTCTGGTCCCCCTTCTTAAAGAGGGGGACCACGACCCTGGTCTGCCAGTCCAGAGGCACCGCCCCCGATGTCCACATGATGCTGCAGGTACATGTCAAACAGGACCGAATCGCCTCGAAGCCGTCCGGAAGTCATTTTCCATGTTCTCACCAAACTCCTCCCATACCTAAGTTTTTGCCTCAGTGACCGCCAAAGCTGCACCCCGCTTGGCCTGCCGGTACCTGTCAGCTGCCTCTGGAGTCCTACAGGCTAAAAAGGGTATGGGTTTGAGGATTGCCGCTGTGACAGGCACCAAACACCTTACAGCCACAGCTCTGGTCAACCGCCTCCAGAATGGAGGCAGGGATCATGGCCCATTCAGACTCAATGTCCCCCACCTCCCCCAGCACATGGGAAAAGTTCTGCCGGAGGTAGGAGTTGAAACTCCTCCTGACAGGGGATTCCGCCAGACATTCCCAGCAGACCCTCACTATATGCTTGGGCCTGCCGGGTCTGGCCGGTTTCCTCCCCCACCACCGGAGCCAACCCACCACCAGGTAGTGATCAGTTGACAGCTCCACCCCTCTCTTCACCTGAGTGTCCAAGACATGCAGCCACAAATCCGATGACACAACTACAAAGTCAATCATCAAACTGCGGCCTAGGGTGTCCTGGTGCCAAGTGCACATATGGACACCCTTATGCCTGAACATGGTGTTCATTATGGACAGTCCATGACGAGCACAGAAGTCCAACAACAAAACACCACTCGAGTTCAGACTGGGGGGGCCATTCCGACCAATCACGCCCCTCCAGGTCTCACTGCCGTTCCCCACGTGGGCATTGAAGTCCCCCAGCATACCGAGAGAGTCCCCAGGAGGAGTGCTCTCCAACAGCCCTTCCAGGGACTCCAAAAAGGGTGGGTATTCTGAACTGCTGTTTGGCGCATAAGCACAAACAATAGTCAGGACCTGTCCCCCCACCCGAAGGCGAAGGTAGGCTACCCTCTCGTCCACTGCGGTAAACCCCAGCATTGCGTGGACATCGGGGGTGGTGCCTCTGGACTGCCACCTCTCCCCATGAGCAACTCCAGAATGGAAGAGGGTCCAACCTCCTTGTGCACCAGCTCAGGCTCCTTCCCCACCAGAGAGGTGACATTCCATGCCCCAAGAGCTAGCTTCTGCAGCCGAGGATCGGACCACCAGGGTCCCCGCCTTCGGCCACTGCCCAGCTCACATGGCACCCAACCCCTGTGGCCCCTCCTATGGGCGGTGAGCCCAATGGAGGGGGGACCCATGTGCCTTGTTCAGGCTGTGCCCGACCAGGCCGCATGGGTACCGGCCTGGCTCCAGGAGGGGGCCCTGGTGACTCGCGTCCGGGCAAGGGAAAGCGTGGTTCCATAATGTTCCTCTTCATAAGGGGTCTTTTGAGCCGCACTTCATCTGGTGTTTGTGTTGCTTTACATTTTGTTTTTGACACCTGAGTCGTTCTCTGTCCTCTTTTCAGTGACGTGATGCAGAATCACCTCCTCCAGATGCTGTCCCTTGTTGCCATGGAGAAGCCAGCCTCCACCAGCTCCGACGACGTGAGGAACGAGAAGGTGGGACCCGCCTGTGCTAACCCGAACCTCTCCTCCCTCTCTATGCCGTAGTGCAGCTCCCAGGGGAGAGAGATTATGCTTAGTTAATGCAGTGTTCTATTTGGTCATTACTAAATTGACACTTAAAGGATAGTGAAATGACTCGTCTCCTCAAACGCCCCCTACAGGTAAAGGTGCTGAAGTGCATCGCTCCCGTCTCTCTGTCCGACGTTGTGCTGGGCCAGTATGTGGGCAACCCCCAGGGGGAGGGCGATGCCAAACTGGCCTACCTTGACGACCCCACGGTCCCCAAAGAGTCCCGCACTGCCACCTTCGCCACTGCCGTGCTGTACGTTCACAACGAGCGATGGGAGGGTAAGTGCCACGCCCCCCCAGCCCCCGGCTTCAGTGGCTCCTAGTCCAGCTCTGCCATTCACGTCACCTCTGAAAGATTCAGCAAATACACATGGTTAAAAATTTGTGGAAAACAGCTTATTGTTTTTCGTGATGGAAAGAACCAGTTTGCAATCTCTAAAATAATGAAAAACTTCTTCCCTCATCCCTTCTGTTGTGTAGAAGAATGGTCTGCAACCTTTTGTTATAGTGAGAGCCACTTTTACAAAGAAAATAGTCTGGGGAGCCCAAGTCGAGACTAGGGGTGCAAGAATATCAATAGATTTCAGCATTGTGATGTGTTTTGTGATACTGTATTGATTCTGCTCCAACATAAATGGGATGAAGCCTCAGTTTACTTTATCTCACTTACATCATCAACATCATTGCACTTTATGTTGACGTAAGACACAAAGCCTGCAAGTATATGTAAAGACTTCAAGTGGCCGGGCATTTTTTGAAAGCAATAGCGTGCAGTCACGATCGACTAGGAATGTCTGAAAGATCAGCCTGTTGATAGCGATCGACTGGTTGGTGATCAGCGGTGTAGAAGATGGGATACCAACTCGCTAATCACAAAGGAATCAAAGCGGACCATATTGCAGGTCAGATCCTCACGCTCTACACGGAGACGGCACAAGTGAAGGGGGGGCTGATTTTATATAGGTGCTGGTTGATGACTGACAAGAACCTCTAGGCTGCTCCAGGAAGGCTTCTTGCAGACGGACGTGGCCGGGTTACACCGTTCATAAAGTCACGTTTTCTGCCGCTCTCCTGTCCAGGGTGCGATTCGGTGTTGGAGGGCAGCCTACGTTCCCTTTCCCTTCGGCACAGGATGCTAGGTAGGCGTGAGCCGTCACCCTGCATTCACTGGCTTCCCGTCCCCAGGGGTCCCCTTCGTCCTGCGGTGCGGCAAGGCCCTGAATGAACGCAAGGCCGAGGTGAGGCTCCAGTTCACCGACGTGCCGGGCGACATCTTCGCCGGACACTGCCGGCGGAACGAGCTGGTGGTGCGGGTGCAGCCCAACGAGGCCGTCTACGCCAAAATGATGAGCAAGAAGCCCGGCATGTACTTCAGCCCCGAGGAGACCGAGCTGGACCTCACGTACCGCAGCCGCTATCGGGTGAGGCTCCGGCCAGTGCTCGCATCGCGATGGCCACTGGGGGGCGCCACCGGCTGCACATTCACACTCTAGCTCCTAGCTCACAGTATCCCCCACCCTCCATCAGGATGTGAAGCTCCCAGATGCGTATGAGCGCCTCATTCTGGACGTCTTCTGTGGGAGTCAGATGCACTTTGTTCGCAGGTGCGTGTTGTCCTGTTTGGTAGCTGCTGCTTCGGCTGCGCAAATTTATATCCACTAGATGGTGCTCCAGTCCACTTACATTTTCTGGACACATTCTGTGCTTGATGTACCTCTTAAGCTTGTAACTCTTTTCCCTCCAGCGATGAGCTTAGGGAAGCTTGGAGGATATTCACGCCTCTCCTTCACCAGATTGAGCAAGAAAAGGTCACCCCAATCCCCTATACTTATGGAAGGTAGGACCAGTTACAGGAATGCCATTTACCTAAACGTTTCAGCGTGTTTTGATGCCTTTTATAAAAAAAAAACCCACCAACACTACATTGGATTCTGATGCACTAAATTTGATGTTCAGCAGCTGTCATTCTCTTTTTCAAGTCCTCCTGCACCATGAAACCTTGTACATGGTTTTTACTGTGCTGATGCTTTTGCGGTTGATTTGACTTGATTTTTTATTTTATCTATTCATTTCAGTTCAGTTTATTTCTATGAAGTACTCCTCCCATGTTAGTTTCCCCAGAGTGCTTCACATATACATACGTGCAGCATGGTGTGCCAGTAAAAAAATAGCAAAAATGCAGTGTATGAGGGTAACAGGAACCCCTTAGGATGGGCTGGTAGGGGTGAGAAAATGGGGTCAACAGACTTAGATCAACTGAGCATGCAAGTAACATACTTCTGAAGTGCAGTTTTAACATTTGGTTTACTTTGCATCTAGTATTTCCTCAGCAATGTGTACATTACTTAATTTTAGCAGCTCCTTTGAAAATTGCCAGAATTTGGGGTCACTTTGAGCTTCCTCTCCCCTCAGCCGGGGCCCCCCTGAGGCGGACAACCTTTTGAAGAAGGTGGGCTTTCGATACGAAGGCACATACAAGTGGATTAACCCCCACAGGCTGTGAGGCGCTGGGCAACGTTTGCGTATGCAGCTAGGGGGTGGGGACTGGGTTTTGGTGTCCTTCCAAAATAAATCATAAACATTCTGAAAAGAAAAGTGCTAATTTTCATTTAACAAGCCGGGAAAATGTGCAGTGATTCCTACTATCATGGCTTGCATACGCCAGTTCATTAAACAAAAGCAAAAGACAGATTTGAACGTTGACAGGAAGTGACATCGGCTGGTGGTGCGCGAGGGTAGTGGGGGGTGGGGGGTAGGGTTTGAAATGACTCGGTTGTTTACTGCCTGCAGACCAAAACAGCCGGGAAGTAACGCCTGCGCACGCACCCAAAATTCACACAGCTCTCACCTGCTCCCTTTCGATAGCTTAGCGGAGCTGAGAATACGTATCTGATCACATGATTCAGTTCCATCCAATAAGTTTTTATGATGCTCGCTGTCATGGTCTTGGCCGTGAACACAGCATGCAAAACATGTGAAAAAGAGAAGCTCACGGTTCGGCAACTAAAGTGACATACTGTGTTCGGCTTGTACGAACAACATCATCAGACCAAGCTACCACCTCACCTAGAGTGTATCAGGTGACTGTTTCTAGCAATGAAATTTGGTAACCAATGAAGCCTGACATTACTGTAAACCATAACTACGGTCTCAGGTGATGGTAAACAGTGTAACGAGTAGGCGGCTTGTTTGTGCCACACTTTGCTCTGTAGTAAGCATAAGGGTAAAATATTACTATCTCTATTGATAATGAAATAAGAACAGACCTTTTGATTCTAGTTGACTGGGATATTGATGCAACCCAGGAAAGTATTAAACACGGTTAGGATTTCTGGGGATAGGATAAGATTCAGGGAACCGAGGAGTGGGATTTAAAAATGGAGGCTGGGGAGCTTGTGAACCGAGGCAAGGCGGACAGTTGGCATGCAGACTCCGGCCACCAGGGGCATCGTTCCCTGCCAAAGCGCCTCGGCCTACTCTGAATCCCCTCGTCACATCGGAGTCGCTCGCATGCCTGGGACACCGAAGCTCTGCCCGCTTCCCGCTGCCTGGCCACACGCCTCTGGCCTCCGCCTGGCCTCTGTCACACCTCTGACGCCCATGGGATCTGTCAATGACAACTGTGTGGCTGCAGTGCATTCTGTGAAATCACACCCCTGTTTTAACACGTTTGTTACTGGTTTCTGGCTGTAATCCGTAATTTTCTTGCATTGTAGAGGTTGAAATTTTAAAAAAGGTTATTTTTTGTCTTATACCGTATTTTATTCAATAAATCTGAAATAATGTACTGGTTTGGCTGCTTTTTCAATTTTCAGGTGTGCCCCACTGCTAAAATAACCTATCTTTACATTAGGCCCAGTACCAAAAATCGCCGCCCACTTTTTATTTAAAAGTGTATTTTCCTGTGTAAATTCCACTGCCGGCGTTCACAAATTTCACAGGCAGACGACAGAAACCAATTGCCGCGCATTTGTATTTTTCCACCCTAACTTACTTTCTTCTACCTTCCCTCCCGATCAGTACCGAACACGCACTGCTGACGTTTAATATCTTTTTTCTAAGAAAATAAATAAAAATTCGCCCTTCCTCATCACTTGTTTCTGATTGAAAGGATGATAAACTAATGGTTTTTTACTGGACCTTAACTGTACCTTCATAATGCATTCATAAAGCATTTACACAACATTCTTTCGAAGCATGTAAGTATACCATAGCATCCTAACATTTAATAGCTGTAATATACATTAATCGTTAGGGTTAACGTTTGTTATCAATATATATTAGAATGTTAAGGTGTAGTTACATGGTGTATGAACGTGCACTGAATGTTCCATCCATCCATTTTCCAAACCGCTTATCCTACTGGGTCGCGGGGGGTCCAGAGCCTATCCCGGAAGCAACGGGCATGAGGCAGGCCAGCCCATCGCAGGGCACACACACACCAGTCACTCACACATGCACACCTACGGGCAATTTGGCAACTCCAATCAGCCTCAGAATGTTTTTGGACTGTGGGCGGAGGAAACCCCACGACAACATGGGGAAAACATGCAAACTCCACACACGAGACCCAGGCTCAGACCAGAACCTTGGTCCCAGACGTGTGAGGCAACAGTGCTAACCCCTACAGCACCATGCCGCCCCCACTGAATGTTCCATGAATGCATTATGAAGGTGTAATTAACGTAAAACGTTACCAAACCTCGTTTGATGCAGGCTTATTTCTTGTTAGCAGTATAGTAATATCCAAAAATATGATTGTGGCAACTGAATGTTTTTTGCAGTTTTTTTGCATACTTGCTAATGCGGCTGATAATAACACAGTAATTATTGCTGGTTTCACCTTTTCACGCATCTATCCTTTTTTCCATAATCATCTGTTCACAGTCCAGGAAGCGTGAGGTGGAATTCACGCCAGATGAGACGCCGGTCTTAATGTATTATAACCCCCCAAATCCCTGTACGCTGTTTTCCTTTGAAGTAACGCGACAGTTTTTATTTTAATGCAGGAGTATCCATGACAACTTGATCATCGGTCCGCTTCCCTGATTTGCTTACAGTATTTTGTACCAGGTGACCTTGTATAGCGAAGACAGTCACGTGATTCAGTCGCGAGGGCGATGCTGCGCTGTATTTGGCGTCGAGCGATATGGCTGCGGGTAGCAGGCAGCCTCATACGGAACACGCTTGGAGGCGTTCGAGAATCAAAGGTCAATCACATTAAAAGGTTTCTGGTCAAGATAGTCTGGGTGCATTCCGCAGTGACTGCATATTCTCACGGTAGGATTAAATTACAATTTGAACGATTTGTGAGATTCATCGATCAGCAGTAACTGTGAGCTGGAGAGACCTTACAGACGGGAACAACTGGAAAAGATCTGTCCCCTACGACACACAGATTGCTGCATATACCAATATCAGTATCGTGTCACAATACCAAAGCTTGAAAGTGGTACAATTCGATTTTGGAAATATTGATGAATATATGCTGCACATCATTGCACACATAAAAAAAACATAAAAAATAACATCACAGTGGACTTGCAGAATCTGTACTTAGGGCAGAGAGACAGAAAAATTGGAACCATTACTAAGTGAACTGGTCCAAGGCTATTTGAGAATTTGTCAACTTTAATGAAAAGAGTTTATTTTCTTGTAAATTAGAAGTTGTCAACAGTTTATTTCATGGCTCTGGTAGTGTAAAAACTGTAAAGACCTGAGAAAAAAACTCTGGTGGCTTGTAGTTTGTCCATTTGTGTCCCGAGCAGTGTTGTGGAACATTGCTGCTTGGCTGGCATTGTGGGGCATTGAAAGGTGTAAGTTTACAGATCATCAGGACAACAAAGTGGCAGTGGTACTAAGGCCACGTATACAGTATACTGGGAAAAATAATCACCCAAGTTGTAAAAAGAATTCAGAAAGAAAGACATAAAGCCAAACCAGCAAATAAATATAACAGTTTAAAAAATGACTGGATATTACTTAAAGTAATTGTGGTTCGGTTCTGGAACAGACAGCAGGAAAGATTAAATGGCGACTTTATACATAAACACTGGCTGCCGTTTTGGGCTCAATAACAATGTTAAACATTTTTTAGCAAACATTTATCATATACTAATTATACTAAGTGTGGGAAATGTACATATCCCACTGGATTTTCATTTTCCTTTTTTCCTCTGGCTTCTGAGAGACATTTAGCAGTAAAGAAATTCCTCCATTATGTGATTTGTATCTTTCCAATGTACAGCAGATGGTCTACAGGAGAACTGGAGAATAACAGAAAGCAGAGCCAATGAATGGTACAATAATTGTAGTTGCAATATACTTTGGGGAAGAAACAGAAAAGTATAATTGCCTTTACAAGCAACAATGTGACTAGAATGTGTTTCTTCTCTGTTGGACAATGTGATGGACTTAGAGAGGAACCTTCATGAGCCCAGAAAAAAACAACAAAAGCCAAGGTAACGGAATGAACAGTAGACTTAATAAACATTGGAAAACGTCAAACATCACAAAACAGCTGTTAAGGAATACGAATTAAATGAATAAATCCCATGGGCGTGATTAGGTAGACCAACCAGGCAACAAGGAAAGTTACGGCTGAGAGCCGAAGTGTGAAGAGATAGCGGCAGCGGAGAGGACCAACAATCAGAAGGTACCTCTCTACAACGAGGTATGTCATGAACCAGAGAGCGGGAAAGTTCCATACCCAATCAAGGACTATAGCAGGGTCTGTAATATGTAAAGCAAGTAAGGTCATCATAAGATTCAGAATTGTCTATGTGTGATTTATTGCTGCCATTTGTTGTTTCTTGATTAGTGGAAATGTGTCAGGGTTAATTGTCTTTGACTCACTGGTTTTCTTCTTTAAGTGTTAATTTTCTGGGGCGGTCTATTGCAATTTCACAAATAAGACACTGGAATTGGAAAAACATTTCAGCTCATCCCAGTTCAGTTACCTTTTTTATTAGGCTACATATTGTACGCACTTAAGTATCACTGCAGTGCAGGGTTGCTGCCATCTCAATAGATACTGATTCTTTGGCAAAACCTCTGTCTCTCACTCACCCAGATTTATGTAAGGAGTTTTATGTAAGATATGGTGCACGTATGAACAGATAGACACATGGCAATGATGTCATTAATTGGTTATTACATTTGGTGTGTAATTTCGTCTCCCCAGTGATTAAAAATAAGCGATAAGAGCGAACAAATATAAACATAACAACATTAGATCAATGAGGCTAAATTAATATCACAATCTATGCATTGAAAGGAGTTTAATCTATGTGTATTTTACTGATAATGTTAAAACTATATTATAGCCTATTGCTTTTGTTTTAAGTGATAATATTTAAATGGGAATCTATTGAAAACTCAGTACTGAGGTACCAAAGCCGGTCTCAGTATCAAAGTCAAAATTTTGGTTTCAATCCAACATTAACACACTCGCTCCCATAAATATCAAACATCTCAAATTCCCACTGCCCACAGTTCAAACGTGAGGAATGTTAGGCCTGCATACATGTATAAACCACCGCTGTGTCTCATTCATGCTTTGGAATCCATCCACCTCCTAACTAGTTATCTAGTATTAGGTTACGGGGGGGCAGCGGGATTAGGGTGTTGAAGTTTTTCCTGGACGGAGTGTCAGTTTGTCACAGAGGAAACACACTATAGTCAATATAGAAAACATTAGTTGACCTAATTATATAAATATATGAACTGTGTGTGGGGGGGTATGAGGTAACAGTGCCCCCCGTCCAATCAACCCAGTGGTATAGTGTGCTGCGGAAAAATACTGACTCCGAGCTGCGCATATCCCTGGAACGATGCCAGCGTGCTCTAGCCGAAACCGTTCTTAGTTACGGAAGCCCAATTAGTGGAAGTGCGTTAGTTGCCGCGAGTTCCCGAAAACTCACAAACGGCATTTTAATAAGCTTGCGTTAACGTTTCTGCACTGAAATAACTTTGAGTGAGGCAGGCATACAGCAGGGAAGGGCCGTAATCCATCCCTGTGGGGAATCACCTTTTAGAACGGGATGGCAAAGCGCAGGTTACTGACTGAGCACTGTTTATTAAAGAAACCTTAGCATAGCTCACTCTGTAACAGGCCACTGTATAGGCTGAACCGGGGCCTGTGATAAGAGGAACTGGGCATACTATAGGATCACAATAAATGCCATTTACTATACTGCCCCACAAAGGCAAAACACTGTAATGCCGTACTTTATTACATTTGAGATAAGGGAGTCATAACCAGCATCTGGTCTCTAAGGCTCGGTTTTATCTCATCAATAAATGTCTTAGTTGTGCTATGTTCAGTTTTGAATAAGTACCTCACCATTTACCTTCCCACTACACATGCGGGTAGATGGTCAAAAAACCCAGGGGCTCGTTCCCTAACTTTCTGTGTCAGTGTATTTAGTGTAGTCTTTTTAGGCAGCATAACCCCGCAGTCCTGCCCAGGTTATACTGTAAGTGGTTACAAGAGAAGGACGGATATTTATAACTCACTGTTTTATTCCAGATTTGATATGTTTATACCTGTTTAATGAATTGTAGTAAATAACATATATGTGATGCCACACTACCCTAACCAAGCAGTTGAAACATGGATGGATGGATGGATGGATATTATCATTCTCCCCTAAGAGCTTGGTAGTGGCAAACTTGTTTTGTGGGGCGAAAGCACCTGGGCAAACTGGGGGGCTGACATCAAGTGATTTACAGTAGCACTAAAAGTGCATCAGGGAGAGTTTAGTGACCTACGCATTGGATTAAAAAATTTTGTTATGTTTTCGTAAAATATTTGGTTGATAAACTACTTGGGACTAAGTTGAATGATGCTTGGGCACAAATCTCTGTAGAGAGACACACCAGAGAACTTGTTTTGGTAAGCCTCTTTTAACCAACTGTGAGACTTCCTAAGGAGTTTGATAGAGGGCTGGTTGCATGGCAACAATCGCTTAGCAACAGCTTTGACAAACCAAAAAGTAACACCCTATTCTTGTTAGTAAGTTAACAGTCACACTTCTCACTTTACTAAATACTGATGATGATTATGTTTTTTTACTCTCCAAAAAATGTATGACTTTCCAAGAAATGCAAATATCTGAAAAAAAGGTTTGAATATCAAAAATGTATTCTTTTTACGCAATATTACGATTCACTTGTAAAGCAATATATTTTCCATTAACCCTCACTCTCCAAACTTTATGAAATTTTGAAGCAGTCACAGCCTTTTATAACTGTGAAACAATGTACTGGGCCATTTTGAAGCTGTACTTTCCAAGTATATGCTTGATGTCATTGTGTGCTTGTATTGCTTTCATCTAGTGTTGTTAATATAGACTGGAAACTTGATGGTGGTATTATGCTAATGCGTATGGCATTTTATTATATTTTCGACATTTACTCATTATACTGGTTTTTGGCCAATTTCAGCAGGTTGAAAAGCTATACCAGCAATCAGAAGGTTGCACATTCAAGACCCAGGGCCAGTTGAATAATTTCACTGCAAGAACCCTCAACCCCCAACTGTTTTAGGGGCCTTTCTCAAGAATGTACATCATTTTGGAAAGCATTTACTGGATGCTAAATCTCAGCTGTTTGTTTATTTATTTTTGAGAAGGCTTAAAAAAAAATCTCTTTCGCGTGTTACTAAGGAACGCAAAAAAGCTATACAAGCACTTTGTTACGATAGACCAGAGGTGCCCAGTCTTATCCACAAAGGGCCGCTGTGTGTGTGTGTGTGTGTGTGTGTGTGTGTGTGTGTGGGCGGGGGGTTCCGCTGCAACTCCCTAATTAGATTACTAATTAGCGGACTGATTGGCTGAAGAGTCCTCACACCTGGGTTTGAACAGCTGACCTACAGGTTATCCCAAAAACCAGCATACACACCGGCTCTTTGTGGATAAGACTGGGCACCTGTGAGATAGACCGTTCAGATAGACTGATAATATGCAGTGTGTCAGCTATCATTCTAAGGCTAAACCAGCAATCCCGTTTGTCCAAATTGTTTTGTAAATCCATCTTATTTGGGAATCAGCCCACAGTAATTGTAATTAATGTGGCCAGACCTCAATTATCATGGGAAAAACACAGTAATACAGGCAATTTCTGACAGACATTAAATGGTAAGATCCAGACCTGAGTAATTATTCCTGAATAGATC
Source organism: Pollimyrus isidori (assembly GCA_019775955.2). Classification (NCBI taxonomy): domain Eukaryota; kingdom Metazoa; phylum Chordata; class Actinopteri; order Osteoglossiformes; family Mormyridae; genus Pollimyrus; species Pollimyrus isidori. Next base: position 6,063,387 of record JABFDZ020000131.1, read on the forward strand.
CTTCCAGAAATCTCTGCAGCTCCCCACTATAATGCATCATGTGCAGTTGAAATGCGGGGAGTGAGGCGGAGGATTCGACAGATGTGGGGTTACCGTGTGCACAGATCTTATCTCTGGGTCCAGCATCGGTTAGATCAGTGGTTCCTGGTGCCTCCCCTGCCAAAATGCTTTCATTTAATCAGGCTCAGATGCCACTTGATAGGCTAATAATGAGTGTGGCAGGTTGGAATGAAAACTTTTTGGCGGGGAAGCACCAGGAACAAGATTGACAGCCACTGGGTTAGATGGGGAAATTAAGGTTATTAATGATTTTTATATAGTATGTTAAAATTATATGAGTTATACCACTCTACTTGGAAAGATCAAGAGTGCAGTGGGAAAATTCATCTTTACAGTTTAAATATTTGCTTTTGCAGTTTTGCTCGTATGATTCTTAATAAGCAATTATTTTTATGGGTAACTGGTTGGCTTGGTAATGTTACAAAATATTCCTGGAGTTTTTTGAAAATAGTGGAACAGTGAGAAAAATGACCTAATAGTGCAATCAGTCTCTCTGCTGCAAAATGTCTAATAAAATTCCAGGAACGTTAGTCATGTTGCAAGCACACTGCAATCCTCCCATTCCGGCAAAAGCAGGGATGCATCACACGGTGGTGGCAGTTGCCAACTTGCAGGTGTCCGACAGGTTTGTAGGAGGCGTCTGCGCAGCGACCAACTGAGAGACTCGCCTAAACCACTTCAGAACCTCTACAATCTTATTTTTCCCATGTCCCCTGGCAGATTGTACACGCCAGGCTCGAAATGCTGGCTGCATTTTGGAGAGAAGACTGTCAGATTTATGAAGTTCGTAATATTTTTCAAAAAACCTTTTCTTTTATATTAGTTGCATGTAATGTAGGACAGTTATACAAAAAATAGAATTTATCTTCGAAATATGTAGCTGAACACCGATTTATGTGATTAACCACATATCATATGATTAATGATAAATCACTTTCTCAGTAAGTAAAAGCGGAACTTTTTACAGGATTCTGGTCTCTTTTGTGGCTGGTGATGTCTTAATAATTAGGGAAGCGCACTTGTAATTGAAAGATTGTTGGTTTGAATCCCTGACCAGCAAGGCACCATTGAGGTACTCTGAGCAAGGTACCGCACCCAAGGCACTGAATTAACTGACCCCTGCTATGTCACATGAGGGTTAAATGCAGAGGACACGTTTCTTTGTTGTGCACTGTGTGCTGTGGTGTGTCATCAATGACCACTGATCAGTCTTCAATTCTAATGTAATAACTTGTTGTTTGTATTCAATTTTCCCGTCAGTCTATAAATTTCCAGAGGAAATTCGGAGTTTGCTACTCTGAATTAGTGTAAATTGTTTCTTAACCTTTCAGATAATCCCTGTTGCACAATAATTCCTGTTAATTCTGATCCTTTGGACCAGTCTGCTGCTGTTTTGTGTAATTTGTGTCACAACTCACACTGCATTGCACATATGATGGTGACTACTCTACCCCTGCCTTGTTCTTTCTTGGATAGGATCCAAGCCTTCCTGTGTGGTGAAATGAATGTTTTTTGTAAATGCATTATGTAATGAATATGAACTCACATCGTCCAAATATACACTGACCTAAAGGATTATTAGGAACACCTGTTCAATTTCTCATTAATGCAATTATGTAATCAACCAATCACATGGCACTTGCTTTAATGCATTTAGGGGTGTGGTC
>JABFDZ020000131.1:6065213-6078706 GCA_019775955.2 Pollimyrus isidori
TGGGCCAACATTTCTAAAGAATGCTTTCAGCACCTTGTTGAATCAATGCCACGTAGAATTAAGCCAGTTCTGAAGGCGAAAGGGGGTCAAACACCGTATTAGTATGGTGTTCCTAATAATCCTTTAAGTGAGTGTATCTGAATTAGGTGTTATATGTCTTTCTAAGTCACCGATAGTGTGTGCGTCCATGTGTGTGCGTCTGTGTGTGTGAGTGATTGCATGTGTACATATGTGCACCCAGTGATGGGTTGGCATACCATCCAGAGTGTTGCCTTCCCTGTGCATTGTGAAATATGATCCAAGATTCTGGAGACCCTGCATTCCACAAATGGTTACGGAACATAGATTGATGGAACACAGCATGTACCCCTCAAACAAATATATGCCCTTCCAACAATCTACATTCCCATACCAGGACTTACATCTCGGGTGCCAGGTTCATACCAGCTCACATGGTATGCTAAAAATCCACAATAATCACCATGAAATTGGATCTCTTTTTTCTTCTTTGTTATTTACGTTTTGTCATTAATGTAAAGCAGAAGGTGAAGACTTGTAATGGTTTGATAGTTCATTCAGTTCCAGCTTGCATCAATATCCTTGCAGGAGAGTGTGAAATGTTAAGTATACAGTATAAATATTGGGGAAAGGTATCGCTCTTGAATTAATATATAACTCCGTTAATAGCATGTTGCTAGAATCACAATCTGGGATTGGGGTGTTTGGAATGTGTGTGGTAACTGTGACCCATTTTAGCTAGAATTTATTTCTTAAATATCAATATACCAACTGCACTGCATTAATCCTTGCATTAGTAGTTCTACAGGTTCATTAGTTATTAGCTCTTGTTACATTTATTTATTCTTCATTAAAAAATAGAGTACATTCTGTTCAGCAGCCACATGCATATGGGTCACTAGATTTATAACAAAGGGAGGTCCATCAGAAACCCCCACGAAGGTTCATCAGCAACCCCACGACTGACCAGAGTGTTATCAGAAAGAGGGACGACTGGGTGGATGGTCAGTCAGCTTATAGTCTATTTCACTTTCAAACACACATAAATGGAAATGTTGGATATAATAAATGTGTTTCAACGTAGATAAGCAGAGTGCATTACACCCTCGCTCTTTATCTGATGTGTTTTAATTTTTTTCATTTCCCGTTTTAACTTTTTTATGTGAGTGAACTTTAAGTGGGAAATTCCCACTGGCTGGGTACTAATTAATTAACCATTAACTATGAATTCTATATTCTGTTTATAGTAGAGGTGACAGAACTTGTTCTGTTTCATCATTACATACAATGCTGTTTACTAATTCCAAGTTAAAATGGTGATGCAGCAATATTATTCATATGTTCCTCTTCCTTTGTTGGGTTTTAAGATTGTCGTCGCACTGAATGCGCCATTTGGGGGGGGGGGACTTAGACATTCAAACCTTGACACCATTGCTCTATTCCTGGAATACTCATCGAAAAGGACACATTACATGAATGCAGAATCCAATGAAAATGTCAAGGTATCGGTCTAATAGGATACGCGCAAAGGAAAGGATGTTTTGGTTTCGGGAGTGAGCAGCGCCAAGCCAAAGGCCTCGTTACTGCCTTTCAATTTCCCTGCCTCCCTGTAGAAACACGTCTTGAACACCTCTGTATCCACGCGGCCAGAATGGGGGCTGCATTGATCATGGATAATAGGAGGGCTGTTGTTGTATTGTGTGTTGTCATACTGAGTCATAAATGAATAGGTTTGGCTCAGGAGCAGGTGGGTTAAGGCAGAGGCTGCAGCAGAGAGCCCCAGTGACAAACACAAGTCTCAATGTGTTTTTTATACGGGGTATGGGAGGACCCCACCATACTTACCACCCTGTCTGCTGCAATTTCTGTGGTCCTTGTTGACAGTTGCCTTTAGTACAACCCTATCAACCATCACCGGGGGCTCCTGCTAAATGCCTGCATGCTGGGCTTTCTAGGAAAATGGTCACAATCGAATGCTGAATAATTCATCTTGTAAACAAAACGACAAAAAGAGGTTCCTGGAATTAAGGCCACTATAACAATATTGCAATATAACAATATGAGTGCAAAAATACACTCGGCGTCAAGAGCTTCATCAATAACTAATGTCCAGGGAAGCATGTGTGAATGTATGCTGCGTGTGAACTGGAGAAAGTGCATAGGAATCGAACAATGTTCACTTAGCTAGAGCCAGTTTAAATTGTAATATATGTATATCAAACCCTGAAGGAGATGAATGCTCAAGATTTTAAAAATCTGGAATCCAAAAATACAACAGCAGAAGCTGACTGCAGAGTAATAATAATTCATTTGAAATTGTAGATGTTGTTGTCATTGACATTACAAGGTTTTGTATCTGACAGTGAACTACTCTGTGACTATGAGTCTTTATACTCAACTGGTTGGTTGAAACAACACCTTGGTCTGGACCTGAACTTTCTGGACCTGAACTCTCCACTTCTGTCTGTAATGGATTACTTTTGTCAGCAACTTCCCCAACAGTGGTTGTGCATGACGTGCCGATTCATGCATTAAGTTAAAATGACCAGTATAATTTGGAGGTGAGTGACACTGGACGGGTATTTACCGCTAACCATAAGATGATGTTATACATTGCTTGTGTTCTGGATTGTATTGAGTGACCTCTCCATTTCCTGAGATTTTTGCAAGTTGAAGAGAAATCCCTTTCAGAGATGTCAGCAACATTATGCTGGTACTAAAATGACCTTTGATTCTATGTGAAAGAGGAAGCAGATTGGAAGAACTGATGTCCCACTAAAAAGTAGCAATAGTGTTAGCGTTTCTTTTCCTCCTGTTGTTGAAGTGTCCCGTAGTGGCAGTAGAGTGTGCTGGTTTTTTCCACAGCTCTGCCTCAATGGAGTGGCGTGTTCAGCACCATGCTGTCGTGAAGGTTTTTTTAGCATGTACGGAAGCCTGGCCCATTTGGGAGATGGGGGTAGGGGGATCGGGGGGGATGGATCCCCTGCCTGTTTCAGGGGGCCCAGAACTTTATGCCCCCCCACTCAGAATTCCTAGCCACGCCCCTATATATAGGCTCCTCCCCCATTCCTGTCAGACCCAGAACATTATCTGAAAACCAGTTGTGTGGCTCTGCCTGCCTACCGATCTGTTCTGTGTAGCGGTTTTTTTTTATTACGGTTGCTTTGCAGGTGTTGTTATCACCACAGCTGTGTATACATCCACCATTCTTCTTGGATTACTGAGCAGTGGTGTGTATAAATTCACAGGCAAATCACTCACTGTTATGTTATGAATAATAAATGTGTTATTTTTGTAGGGAGTGGTTCAGTGGGAAGCATTATCACAGTTTCTGGTCCACAGGGACCCCCAGACGGTCCATGTTTCTGCAGAAACATGCGCTGTTTGGGTGTCCCTGAGGTCTATTATGAGAAACTGCATAGTTCCAGGGTTGTGGTTTTGAATCCTGCCTCCACTCTATTAGTGTGGAGTTTGTGTCTTCTTCCGATGTTTTGTGGGTTCCCTCCTGCAGTGCAAAGGCATGCAGTTACACTAAGTGATGGCCCTAAATTACTCATAGAGTGTAATGGTAAGTGTTTATGTGCTCTACAAAGGACAGACACCCTGTCTTGCATGTGTCACAGCCTTGTGCTGCCTGGGATGGGCTCCAGGGCCCACTGTGATTGCAAACCAGTGTTAAGGCCATTTCAAAATGTCACTAGAAGCACTGCAGATGTTTTTAAAACCATCCACATGTTCTTATTATATAGTAAATAGAAAAGAAAGTTTGTTCTGATTACACCAGCAGAACAATATCCTGTGAATTTAAAAGTTAGAAATGTACCAGTGCAAAGAGTGATGACTGCAGAAATAACCAATCCTATGTCAACAGGAACTCCAGTGTAAGACAACTGTAATAATAATGTATGACACGTATACAGCATCATTTCAAAACAAATTCTGGTACTGTAGCCTACAAATAAAGAGCTAGACTGATCAAATAGAGTGAATCTAAAGGTCAGAGCTGTTATTAAGTTTGGTCGAAGTCATCAGACATTCACAGTAACAAAGTCAGGTCAGTTCATCACACTCTATGTGCTATGTGAAAATGATTACTTATAGAAACATTTATCCACTTTCATAATGGCTTTGCACTGTATGCAACCAGGTTACATTATACTTGATTTATGAAACCTAATTCACTTTTGATTCAAACCCAACTGAAACACTATACCGCAAATTCTATACCACTATAAGGACGGGAAAAGGCCACCGTCAGCAACACAGAATGGATTCTTATGTGGCGTATAGATCACTTTTTTCTAAGTAATTAATTGCATGATTTTGTATTTTCTGCGATGGGCCGGCCCCCCGCCTAGGGTTGTTCCCTGCCTCGTGCCCCTTGCTTCCAGGTTAGGCTCCGGACCCCCCGCGACCCAGTAGGATAGGCGGCTTGGATAATGGATGGATGGATTTTGTATTTTTGTTAGTTATGGAATGTAATTCATGATTATCAGTAACTAATAACGTTATGTAATTAACATGTGGCCTAATTGTTACTACACCGTAGGAGACAAACAGTAGAGTAGGAGCAGACAACGAGTTTGACAAGCTTTCTGCCGACCCTTGAAACAAGAGACACGGAGAGCATTTGTTTTGCAGCGTGAGTTACGTGAGCTGCGGGGACAAAGTATAAATCACTGTCGTTATTTTCATACACGATGTGGTTATTAATGATATGCCCCAGAAGCAAAAGACAAAATATTTTGACGAATATATGTATAGCTGCTTTGCTTACAAAACACAAGATCGTTAGGCGTGTCCTATTTTGCCTCCGTCACGTGCGTGTTATTCTGATTATTTATATACCCTTACGCCGCTGCACCCCCCCATATCAGACCGTTATTGCTAGTCAGTCCTTCTAGGAATGTCCGCCTACTGGAGGTATCTCCGACGTACACCACTGGTACAAATTCCTATCAATAAACCAAGGTGCCCAGTCCGAGAAAGTCTGACATAAACACGGGCGTGAAAGTCATAGGGCTTGTCCTCGCATTGGTTGTTAACAATAAACCACGCCTAACCAGGTGATTTTCATTGGATAAGGTACACGTCTGCGGCTCTCGTCATAACTGATCGAGTTTAATAGGAAGTGTTCCGTATTTTTGTCTCAGTGCTGTAGTTCAATCGATAGATAGTTTAGTAATACTGTTAACTTGTAAAAGAGATAAGTCGCGCTTTAATCGGAAGCTCGTAACGTCAACCACAGATGGAAAGCAAAGAAATCACAAAAGAACAGGCCCTGTCATTAAAGGGGTATAAGCACGCCTGCCACATAATGTTGTATGGTGACACGGACGCAAAACTATTCGGAAAAATTCCGACAAAGCAAATTGTCCTGGTACGGAAACAAAAGGCACATTACTCAATAGCTTACGTTAGCTTGTTTGTACTCCATTTTATGACGCTGTTTAACTTCTTTCTAATGTTATAGTTATAATGTGTCTTATTATAGCGTATGTAACATCATATTGTATCATTATATATATATATATATATATATATATATAACTAATAATAATAATTGTTTGCAAAAATTTGTTGTAGCGTATCTGCCTGTCTGACTAAATACGTTACTGAATTTCCATCCTCAATGCCGTTAACCCGTTTAAAAAACCCAGTGACAGTTAACCCCCAGCAGTTTCCTTAGCTTAGTACCGAACTCACATAAGAATGTGCTTAAGTGCAGATTCTTTCTACAGATGCAGATGCGCTTTGATGGTTTGTTAGGCTTTCCTGGAGGGTAAGTCTACTGGTTTCAATTCCGATTGGAAGTACATGCATGATCGTCAAAACATTAGGGCAAGTACACACATTTCAGGCGCTATTAAATGTTCCCTGGCACATTGTATCTATCTAACCATCCATCCATCCACCCACACAAATCTGGCGATAGTATTATTTCTGTTGTGGACTACAGCTTTAAGGTGTCCCTAAACCATCTATATTAGGGCAAATACAATATACATTGCATTTTATTGTAGGATACCATAGTATTTTATACAGATTTCATTGCTGCCTTCGGCAGTCTGTGGTGAAGCCAGCACAAAAAAATGTAGCAAGTCTGGCTCAGGTGTATCAAATGTGTCCCGCATGTCCCAGCATATGTGGGGCATGTTTCTCCCCTCAGGGAATAATTGCAGCCTTCATAGTTTGGCCTGTTCCAGCCAGCGCTCACAGAGCACACAGCAGTGAGCTTACATGAAGCCTTCTCCGCTGCTCAGGATGGTGAACCCCGGGCGGGAGAGCCTCGAATCCGGTCTGAGTCGGGAGATTGGAGAAGAGTTGGGCGTGGCCCTCTGCGTGTCCTCAGAAGACCACCTGTCCACCGAACTCGCCTCCTCTCCTCCCAATCTTGTGTGCCACTTCTATGTTAAGAAGATGACGGAGGAGGAACTGCGTGAGGTGGAGAAGGCGGCGGTCGTGGCAAGCGACCATGGACTGGAGGTAGGTGTGTGTGAGACGAACTTCAGGTATCGTGGGATCCACGGTCTCGACGTTGGGACCGGGTGAAGGTTACACTGACTTTACTTTTGCCGCAGTTTTATAAATGATGCTCGGCTGTCTGTTCTCCGCTGCGTCTCCCCCTGAGGTGATGGGACTTGTGAGAGTTCCCCTCTTCACTTTGAGAAACGGCGGGGGCTTGTCCTCTTTCCTGTCACACTCCTTCATCGGCAACTCCCGCTGCCAGCTGCTCTCCGCTCTGCGGACCCTCGGCCTCGTGTCGCACCATGACCTGGAAGCCGCCGTCACACGAGCGGATAAGAGTCTGCACTCCAAGGCTCGCTGACGGGATCTCCGGAGGTCCATGGAATTGTGAGAAGTCTGCACTTCAGGAGAAATATTTTTGGTCGCTTCTTGGTGGGGAAATGTCAAAGAATACTACTATTATTAGGTTGGAATCAAACACAAGCATTCTTTAAAATACTCATCCATATCCATGTTATAATGTATTCTGCAAAACTCACTGAATTTGTGGAATTGCTCCAAAAATGAGGTTATTTCTCTTACACTTGGTTATGAAGCAAAGAGAATGTTAACTCCAAGGTTTTTTTTGTCTTTATCCACTTTGCATTTTTTTTTCCTATGCTATAAAATAAAAGGAGCAGTAGATAACAACTAAACACATTGTTGTTGGCTGCCATATGTCTGAAAGTGTTCTAAAAGATTATGTGACCAGACAAAAAAAGATATTTAGGGCTGTTATAATATGACATTATATGATACTGGAAATTCTCTTTGATTTTTAGAAGTGATAGAAACACTTTCTGTGTTACAGTAAAGCTACATGTTTTTTTGCCACGTTCTGTGTTTTTAAGTGCTGTTTTTGCAACTTTGAGACCTCAGCAGTGGTTGATCATCGCTCTCTCATTGCTCCTTCCTCTGCCTTTCAGATCGCTTCCTCTTGCCCCCCCCTCATGTTTGATAGATACCATGTGGCTGGAGTGGGTTCAAGCAAGCTGCCATCTTATTAAATGTTAGAGACTAGAGAAACAGATCTCCTGAAAGTGATCCTTTTCATTCAGCTGGTAACCGACTGCAGGACGGCGCTGATGGGTCCGGATGATTTGTTGAATGCGTCCCTGCCTTTATTAACAGCTTGCTAAAAGGCTGGCCCTTCAGCAGTGGAAAGGGGCAGCTTTTTGAATGCGTAGCAATTAGGTGGTTTGTTAGTGTGTGTGTGTGTGTCCGCGTGTTTTGCTCCTTGGCTATAGTATAACATGCACTAATGTTGTTTGCAGAGGGTTAAAAGTGATGAAGTAGGTCAGGGCTGTGAGTCCAGACTGGCCGAGTGGAAACTGAACTGTCCCTAGTGGGGGGTGGAGTGAGAGAGAGAGTGTGTGTGTGTGTCTGTGTTTGTTTGTGTGTGTGTGTGTGTGTGTGTGTGTGCGTGCATGTGAGTGTGTTTGGGAGAGAGACTGGGGGGGGTGGGGGGGGGGCAGGTGCAATGCTAATGTCTGACTAAACAGCAATAGAGACGTGTCCTGCATCTTAAATGGCACAGTTCAGTGTTTCCTAACCCGGTCCTCGGGGACCCCCAGTTGGTCCACATTTTTGCTCCCTCCCAGCTCCCTGCCAGACAGTCCACATTTTTGCTCTCGGCCTGCTTGCTGCACTGTCTATGGGTCCCTGAAGAGCGGTCTGAGGAAGACTGGCATAGATGGTATGCCTTACATAGGAACGGCCCCCTTGCTGGGTGCCAAAGGGGCGACGCTCTCACACAGGGCCTGCTTCACTCCTCACAGTTTCCTCTTTTCAGAATGGAATTTTGTTGCCAGTATATGAACAGGAAGGGAAACGCAAACATTTCACAACGCACACACACAGAGGTGTTCTTCACAGGACTGTTACTGTGGCTCCAGGAAAACATTCTATTAACTCTGAGAGGATGAAGAGCTTTTAAGGGTGAGAAAGGGAAAATTTTATGCTCATCAGCAAAAGTTAGGGAATCATGTCCACAAGTAGGCCATACACTGCAGGCCTGTCTGCCTTCATGTTCTATTAAAAGGTTTTTGAATTTTTTTTTTTAATGCTTGTCGTGTTCGGTTTCTGCGACCGTCACCTGTGGACGGGCCTGTGCTGGCGCTTATTGTCACTGTCTCTGATCAGCCTGCTCTGTGTCGGAGCCTTGGGGTGGCACTGCGCAGTGACAGCGATGCTGAGAACGATAAGGGCTCAATTTTTGTTTTTCTCAACTCTTGTCACCACATCCTGACAGCAAAAGGGAGGGAGGGAGGGAAGAGAGCAAAAGAAAAGAAAGCTGGTGGGGAAGTATGCCAGACATCTGCTCTCGGGGCACCTCAGTCTCACAGAAGATAGGGGGCGGCAATCCCTGCGCTGGTGCGACATTAAATGCCGAGGGGGGTGCGCTGTGATTGGTCGGCATGTAAGAGGTAAACGTGTGCCTCAGGGCTTGTGTTCTCAAACTTTCTTTGTCTGCTCTTCACTTCCTTTCATGGTCTTGTTCTACTATCGTGGTTTCCTGTATTGCAAATGACTGCTGAGGTCTGAAAAATCATCTACCGTCAGTTATGAAAGCACCTAGAAACCTCATGCTCTGCCCAAACGCCAGCTATAGGCATTACGTAGAGTGCTGTTTGTTTCAAAATGCTATTGTTGTGCTGACTTTCGTTTCAGTCCCGTTTTCCGGGACGCTGACTTCTGTTAATGTCTCACCAACAGCAAAATGAGCTTCCTGACGTTGTCCTGCTGCGAGCGGCCCAGTCTAGTGCAGGGAGCAGTGCTGTGCAGATACGTAATTATGCTAATTCACTGGGGTAAAACTCTGTCAGTGCACAAGATTCTCTTTCAACATACCGCTAAAGGTTAGTGTTGCTCAGGAATGGAGACTCACCATGCTTCAGAAATGATCAAACCGCTCGTTCATCTCTTGTGGTTTTTGAGTGAAATTTTTTTCATTCATATTGGTGGTCAGATATTGCTCATTTTCATTCCATTGCTGATACATGTGCTCCATATATGTGATTGTGGGAACTTGAAATCATAAAGATACTGTCACTCTGGCGGATCAGCTGTCCAGGGGAAACCATTGAAAGACCTTGGCGTCAGGTGACACCTCGCTTTCACCACCCTGCATGTACTCATTTACAACGGAGATTATTCTGTTTCATGGCAGAATCATCTTCTCGTACGGCTTGGCTGGTTACTATGTATCGGTCCTCTGGGAGGAGGGGGAGGGGGGGGGAGTGCTCGGGTGGTATGATACAAGGTCATCTGGGATTCACAGCAGAGAGAGATGGGGGGCAGGGGGTTCAGGGTGAGGGGAAACGGAGGGGAAAAAGAACAAGATTGAGAGAACAAGACGGTATATTCATGTCCAGGCACATATTTATAGTAAGCCTGCAAGGAGTGGAGCGAGCGAGCATGTGTGTGTGTGAGAGAGAGAGAGAGAGAGAGAGAGAGAGAGAGAGAGAGAGAGGTGATGGGGGCGTGGTCTGCATTATGACACTCAGAATGAGGAGAGTGTGACAGAGAGAGGAGCCTGTGTCTCAGTGCATCAGGGAGAGAGAGAGGGAGGGAGGCAGAGAGAGGCTGTTTTTGAATGTGCGTCTTCAGAGAGGCGGAGTGTGAGGGAGAGACGCTGTTGAATATATCAGAGAGAGCGAGGCTGGGGAATCGAACCGCTTCCATGAAATCCGTGTGACTGAAAGGCAGTGTGCTGTGTGTGTGAGAGGGAGGGAGAGGGGGAGAGAGGCGAGAGGAGAGGAGAGGAGCAGAGGAGGGCAGAGAATGAGGTAAGGCTCGCTTGTCCATTATTTATACGCCTAAATGTGATGTGGGGGTGTTTTCTCAGTGCAGTCACATGCAGAAATTTCCCCAGTGCGTCCCTGTTCCTGTGGTGCCTTCACAGGTGTAAATAGTGAGCTGGTGTGTGCTGTGAGGACAGCTCCCGCATGCACGCACGGCGTGTCCATGCCGGTCGCATGGGGATTTATGGACGTGGTGGCTGTCGGTGGTGGGGCGGGCAGGCAGGCAGGCAGACAGCATTACCACCCCCCCCCCCCCCATATCATTGCTCCTCATTCCCCCTCCACACACTCGTCCTCTTTGTACATCATAACCTCTCTCCCCCCCGCGTGCCTCTGCGTGAATCCGACTCGTGATGTATTGGAGAGTGAAGCGGTGCGCAGTAAAGAACGAGTGACAGGCGGCTACACCGTTTCCTCCTTTCTGCTCTCCATGATGAACGGGGAGGAGACAGCCCCCTGTGCAGATTTAGTACGGGGGGGGGGGGGGGGTGTCCAGGGGCTCGTTGAAAATACGCCAGGTCAGACTCTTTATCTGACACAAGGGCCCTGCTTGCAGCTACCTCAGTGTGTAGTGGATTTGTGCCGCTGCCCGTTGCTCCCGCTCCCTCTCTCTTACACTCTCTCCCTCTCTCTTTCTCTCTCCCTCTCTCTCTCTATATCTGAAGTGCTTACCCGTAATGGTTTGGTATGATTGATTTCCTGCCGACGGTTAGAAGATACCGCAAAACACTGACACACAAACACCAAAGAGCGACAGGGAAAGTCTCTGTGGGGTTGGCCATGAAGATAGTTGGGACAGTTTCTGTGGCAGAGGGTAAAGGTCACAGCGGGGTGGGGTGGGGGTCGTCGAATTGAGACGAAGGTGTCCGTTGCGCAAAAAAGGAAGGGATGACAACGGCGTCCGTAAGAGCCGTGATGGGAGGAAATTAAAAAAAGAAAGCAGACAGTACCACGTCTGTCTTTTGCAGCATGAGCAAACACAAAGGTGGCTGTGGATTCCGCTCCCCGGCAAAATGAGGAAGTTGGCACTGGCAGAGCGAAAGCCACGCGCCCAGCGCCCAGATAGCGGGCCGCGCTCGCCACTCTCGCGTAATCACGTGTCCATCTGATCCGTGTGCCCCTTGGGTACAACTGAGTCCAAAACACATTTGTGCCACATTCAGCAGGTGTGAATGCTGCCACGGTCTGGCACGTATGTCCCGAAATCGTTGGCATGTGTATGACACGTGGAAATTCCGCCCACAGATTTCTCCCCGTCGTGGAGTCCCACCTGCGTTCGCTGGACATAACTCTTCTCGCTGGAGTCAGCCAGGCGCTAGTGGGTGTGCTTCGTGTAGAAGGTTAGGACGGGTGCCTGGGTTGCCCGTCCGCCTGGCGCGTAGCCATGCCTTCTAGAAGTTTTACGGATCTGAGACGTGGCATGACTTGCGACCGGGGCAGCGCCAGGATCTAAACCTCAATCCGCAAGCCGACTCAGAAGCCGCGTCTCAGATTGAAAGCTGGCCGTCGTAGCAGGTGCCCAAAACAGGCCTCGGAAGCTACTGGCGTCGGACATTTTCTCCCTCCGAATGGGGGAGGCGGGGCTGAACAACAACAGCATATTCCTGCAGCCGTGCATGCAGGCTGATGTCTTGACTAATTTAATAAACTCGGTGTGTGTGCATAACTCCCGTTAATTTCGCTCTTCTGCCCGGTTAGGATGCCACTGTTTTTTTTCGCGAGCTCGGCCTTTCCTGCGGTGACTCGCCGCCGCGTCGAACGGCAGAAAGTTTCCCGCTGCTGAAGAACAATCATGTTGAATTTGTCGGCCTGCTGGTTCTGCTGACCAGTGACTAGCTTTCATTATCTAGCTTTCATTATTTCCCTTTATCTTTGGTGTTGCCTGGTATACCGAATTGTATAGCTTTTGTTGTTTCTTTTTTCGGGAAGACGCATGCCCCTCGTGTACACCCCCGGATGGCATTTCTGCATGGCCAGTGTTACTGTGCATGCCGGGTCGCATGAGCTCGCTGCAGCTGTTTGCACTCGAATCAACGGAAAATGCCCGAAACGTTGCAGGCGAGCGGAAACCTGCAGCCACACGTTCTGCCTGTGGGCGTCTGTTGCTTAATATGGTGTAACTGTGTTTTCGGGGTGGGGGGGGCATTGATTGCTGGGATCTTCGATTATGTTGATACAGTCAACTCACCCACTTTTCTGCCTCTCTCTCTGTCTCGCAGGCACAGACAATCAGCTTCTCTTAGGGACACAGAAGACGGAGGCAGGCACCCAGAGGAAGTGGAATCGGCGGACTTTTCCATGCCGCCATTCTTCTCGATTCGACTAATAATCAGACGCTTTAGTTAGGTATCAGAGCAGCCCGTTTTCAAGCTTCCATAAATGTCCCTTAGCAGCCACAAAGGGAAGCACATCTCACCAATTACGACTCGAGGCAGGTACCAGTATATGAACTGCATGTCACACAGAGAGCTATTCACACACTGCACAGCTCACTCAGTTGCAGGAACCAGCCAGTGTTTTTACACCCAGACAAACTGCCTAGTCACAAGTAGCAAGAGGCAGTTTCCATCTCACTCACTCCCTGACACACACACACACACCCACAATCATTCACTCACTGACACACACACACTCAAACTCGCATGTACACACATGCGGGCCAAAAGCACTGGAACTCATAACAGAAACGGCTTTTGCAGGTTTTTAGGTTGCAAGGATCAGTAGCAGTAACTCAGGCAGGCTGCAGAGCGCCGTCTGCTGTAAAAAGGGATTCTGTTAGCGCCGGACTTTGCCCCCAGTGGTGGGACGATGACATCGCACGGCAAGCTGAGGAAGGAGAGGGGCAGTCTGGCCGAGTATGAGACCCAGATCAAAGGTAGGAGTGTTTGCACCTTTTCCTTCCTGTCGGCACTCCCTCTACCTCCGTCTCGCACCTGCCAGCACCTTTCACCCCGAGCAGGGGCCCGTGCACATTTGTTAGCATACAGGGGGGGTGAGGGAGTGGGGGTGTGCACTCCTGTTTGTCTGTCTGTGTGTGTGTATGTGTGTGTGTATTTATAGAAAGTATTAGCGAGGCTGTCTCCTCTGGTCTGAGTCAGCCTTCAGCCCCAGAGCCAAATGCATCCATTGAGGGGGGAGGGGGGAGGGGGGGAGATGGGGGCGGCC
>JABFDZ020000131.1:6080051-6090677 GCA_019775955.2 Pollimyrus isidori
ACTTGTAGTGAAACAGCACCCTGCCGCCCCCCCCCGCATGCCAGCATCCGGACGAATTTGCATCACGCTTGGCACGGGCTGCTGCCCTCTGATCGGCGACACGTGCCAAGGCGGGCTGCATGCCTTTATGCTACCCCGACCCACTCAGTGCTCCTAGACAGGCCTGCATCGATCTATTTCTGAGTCCAAGTACACACAGCCGCCCCTTACCCCTGTCTTAGAGGTGCGCAGCCAGCTGTCAGAGCAGCTGAAGGTCCTGGAGGCGCAGGTGGAGCAGAAGACGCAGCTGCTGCAGGACCTGAGCGACTATCTGCGCAGGCGCGGTGAGATCGAGGGGGAGTACGCACGCTCGCTGGAGAAGCTGACCGAGAGGTTCACCGCCAAGATCAAGAGGTAACAGCGCACGGCTATTTATTATTAACATCGGGGCCAAATCTCAGTCATCAGCAGGGTCTGGAGGGTGCTGACGATCGGTCATAAGTCATACAGGGGTGGGGGCTGGCGATAGGTCATTATTCATACAGAGGAGCCAACCTTCTCATTAGCCAATGTTATGTTTGGAATTGGTGAGTGACAGGGCAGTTCTGGCGAATCAGCTTTCACTTTGGGCCCCTGTGGCCCCGCCCCTGCATACACCCCTGGCAAGGTTGCATTTATCAAGGCGTAAGTGGTAAAATGACCTTTAGCTAAATTTGCAGCTCCAGATTTTGGGCCCTTGTCAACATCTCTGATGCTATTCTGCTACCATTTCTCGCTCTGCTCACGGAACCAATGCACCTTTCACATATAATGTTTTTTTGGCCAAAAGTTTGCCAAAATTTGTCTTTTGAATGCTGTTCAGGTCAGAGACCTCACTCGGCTGCGCGGTTACATCATGTTTAGGAAAAAAATCGATCGTTCCGATCGCGAGTGACGGGGAAAACGGAAGGCGCGTATTTTCGCCGCAGTGAAAATGCCCCCCTCGTCGTGAAGTGGGCCGGCAAGGCTGTCGGCCTCTCGCTCTGGCGTGATGAACAAGGCCTGTTGGGATTAGCGCCCGCCGCGAGCGGCCAGCAGTTTGGATGCATGTCCCGGCCAAGCCCCCGGTGGGGGTGGTGCACCCTGAGCAGAGCCGCGGTACATTGGGTCACGGCGGCGGCTTACGGTGGGCGTATGGCTGAACTGTAGCCCGTATGGGCCTCAGGATAACCAGTGCTGTTAACCACAGGAAACTCGCTTAACTGGGATGACAATAATAATGATAATTATGATGGAAAATGCGGCCTTTGGTGTCACATGACGCGGGTTTTTCTCTTTCTCGGCAGGAAGGAGCAGAATGAGCAGTCGGTGGGCCAGTGCTGGTCGGTGCTCCTGACCCAGACCCGGCAGGACAGCAAAGACCACGGGGCCATGGGCGAGTACTACAGCAACACCCTGACCCAGCGGCTCTCGCACTGCGTGGAGGACACCACGCGGCTCGCCAAGCGGGTACTGCCCTCTGGCTTCGTTCAGTGATAGTCTTTACGGGGGTGAGGGGAGGCATAAGTGAGCCGTCACTCATTCAGATGGACCAGCTTTATCATTAGCCAATGATATGTTTTGAATCTGTGACTGATGGGCAGGAGGCCCTGAGTAGGCCAGTCAGCTTTCAGCTGCGATTGGCTCCCTTTTGGCCCCGCCCTTGTATACCGCCTTGACTCTGAAGGCTGCCTGCCTATATTCTTTTTGGGGTGGTACGGGTCCCGTTCACTCGCACTAGCTTGAATTCATGATTCATGTAGCCTTTATTTGCTGTCTGCAATGTGGGTTTGGGGTGTGCTGGACCCCCCAGCTTATCTCTGGCTCCATTCTGACTTTTTCCTAGTCTGTCCTCTCTCGGAAAAATCCAGAATTATAACTGGCAGGAGATTGCCGAAAATTGATTATATATTGGCACCAGACTTTCTGTCCAGACTTTATGAATCATACTACTTGTGCTTGATTTTGTATTTTACTCTACCCAATCAAATAATTCCTGGCAAATCAGCGGTGGATACTCATGTTTCATTGGTTTAAGCAAAGTCCTCTGCCTAGCAACAATGAAGCAGAACGGTGCTTCCTGCTAATGGCGTTAGCTTCAGCCAGACACTACATTGGGCTGCCTTAATAACATGATTTTTCCATGTTCCAGTGTCTGCAGTATTTACAGGCCTGAGATGACATGCTCTCATATGACTGTCCCGATGTACTCCTGACGACTCTTCTCCTCTTTCCTTCCCTCAAGAGTAAAGAAGTTGGTCTTCAGGTGCAGGACGAGCTCCTGAAGGTCACCACGGAGCTGCAGATGGTGAGTCCGCAGTCTGTGTGGTGATACCACCACCCCAGTCACCTGAAGCGTCGTCTCCTGGCCTTCGCAGGCGAGCTTCCAGCCTTGAAGCCGGGTCGGGGTCTCTGAGGATAATGAGGCCAGAGTGAGGTCACAGGCAGACCATAGTCACGGTTGTCACGGTTACTTCTGCTCCTCTGCTTATAGCTCAGTCTGTTTCTTTATTTACTCTTTAACTAGAATAGCCTCTTAGTCACGCAGTGATTGAGGCAAAATAGAAAAAGTCAAGGTGAGGGCAGAGAGAGAAGCCTTAAAGTGTGATATTTCTACACTGGGCTGTCTGAAGGGGTAAAATCCAACATTAGAACTGACATGAAAAGGTGATCAATAGATTAACTGTCCTTCTGAAGGAGAAACAACAACAGGGTGATGTTTAAAGGGAAAGGTTGGGGAGTCAGTGCCCCCCACCTCCTTTAGCAAGGTTGTCTGCACCTGTGCCCAGGTTCACAGGTTCTCTGTCCCCGCGTGGCACTGCGCGGTCACATGGTCTCGGGCCAGCGCTGTGGGGCACCGGGATGGCGTGTCCTGTGTCACCTGCTGTGTGTCCTCTCCTGACCCCTCCCCCCTCGCCACAGCCTGCTCACCGCCAGCCAATCGGCTTGCACCGTGCCCGTCTCTGTGCTCCAAGCTGCTCTTCCGTATTTACAGCATGTTTTGGGGGGGGCGCGGCACATTGTGAGCTCATCCATTGCTCAGGATTCCCCAGGACTTCTCCTGGGGGCCATATGGGGAGGGCTGGGCCCTCTGGACCTATTTTGATTTACAGCTAAGGGGGAGGGGATGCCTCTCATTTCCCAAGGTGGTAAGAATATACTTCATTAGAGGGCTGAGACACACCTTCCTCATCGTGCATTCTGTCACCCTGTGGCCATGTTGCCCTTGAAGTCCCTCAGCTGAGTGACAGCTGCCCTGCCTTCCTAGTCCGCTGGCTATTTCGCATTTATTTCTCTGGCAAGTCCTTTTGTCCAAAGTGACGTGCAAGCGATGCGGCAGAAAAGAGCAGCTGTCATGGAGCTAACTTGGGCGTGGGAGCGGCTAGCCTGAGCTTCCAGTGAGTGACCAGTGACATGTGCGTGTTAGCAGAGGAATATGGAACATTATTAGAACCTTACCCCCGCGACGCTAGTCACGTCAACACACCACGGGGGCTGCTGTTTCCTACTAGTGCAAAGTACAAGAAAATAGTATTCGATGTTGCTAAGAGACCATGACCGAGAGATAATCACTGAAGACAACAGAAATTTTAGCAACGGATTGCCAGATATTTGTTCTATGGCTAGAATATTGCAAAAATTAGAGAACATTTTTAAATAAATGCAAATGGTTCAAATAGTTTGTTTTTATTTTCATAGCTTTATCGATTTTATATTGTACGTGTTCTGCATTCTGTCATGTTCTTGTGAACTGCAGACTTTGAAGACCTATCACCAGTACCATACAGACTGCCTTGCAGCAGAGGGAAAGCTTAAAGAGGTCGCTCGATTGGAGGAAAGACAGACGGGCAAATCAGCTGACGTAGGACCGGGCCAGAGGCGGAGCTCTGTGAAAAAAATGGAAAGACTACTAGAAAAGGTAAGACATTATCAGTGTTTTTTTGCTTTTAATACACAATGTCAAAACAATAATTATTCTCATTCTGATTTGCTGCTTTAGATGGGAGAATTTTTTTTATCTGGTTTTATAGATTCATGTACAATAATGTTTTTTTAAGTTGACTATAGGGTAAAGCTTAGTGGGTATGGGTTACAGTATGTATATATTTCATTTTGGGGAGCAAATGTAATAAAAACCTGATATTTTTACATTTTGGGGACTATATTTTTTGGTGCTCCCACAAGGAAGAAATTGAATTCAATGTTCCCCACAATGTAATAAAAACGTGCTATTTTAACCACGTTTAGCTCCCCACAAAGACCAAAATGTGTTACTTATGGTTAAGGTTAGGGCTGGGTAGGGGTTAAGGTTGTAATTGATGGGATTACAGTTCCCTGAATGGACTGTCCCCACAAAGATATGCGTGCTAACATGCGTGTGTGTGTGCTCTGTGCAGAGACAAGGGAAGGTGCAGGAGACGCAACTGAAATGCACTAAAGCCCGCAATGACTACCTTCTGAACCTGGCTGCCGCCAACGCCTCCATGAACAAGTACTATCTGGAGGACATCTGTACCATTATTGACGTGAGTGTTCATCTCTGTGGCCTCCGTGATGTTTAATCGATGGCTGCCAGCCGTCTCTGATGTCACGCGCTAGCTTTCGACTGCGTGCACAAACATAACTCATCTCCGCGGGCCGGCATCAAGTTGAAGTTTGGCTTTTGGCGCGAACCTCAGAGTTAAAATCCCGGCTAATTGGTCCCTGAATCATGCGAGAGTTCTTTTACACGAGTGCTTCTCAGCTACTGCAGCCTAGAGTACAGTGCGTTAACCGTAACACCATGCCTCCATGGAAATAAAAAGTCCCACATGCTTTTTTTTTTTTAACCACACACCCCGCAACTCAGTGGATATGGTCTTGTGACCCACTTTTAGGCCACTATTAGTTGAGAAACAGCACTTGAAATGTCGTTTCTCACGCTTGGCCCATGGCGCGTCTCTCCCTCATTCCGAGCTCCGTGGCGCCCCCTAATGCAGGAACGGCGTTCTCACGTGGTGTCCTCTTCCAGTGCACTGACCTGGGCTACCACCTCTCGCTGTCTCGGGTGTTGCGTGGCTTCCTGACCAGCCGGTACAGAGCCCAGCAGAACCTGAAGACGGGACTGCAGCAATTGGATGCGGCGGTGACGGCCCTAAACCAGGCCCAGGACAGAGATGCCCTCCTGCAGGCTCACAACACCACCTTCTGCCTGCCCTTCCGCTTCCAGTTCCTCCCACACGAGGGGGACCAGGTACTCGCCGGCTCCGGAAATACGCGCCACAAGCCCCGAATGATTCGTTTAGCCATTTTAACAACGGTGCTGTCAGTTCGAGAATCACATCCATCACAGTGATTCTAGTCTGGGGCGATGCTTCCCAAATCCTTTGTATCGCTACAATCATCATAACATCAGTGGCAGAGGATCCAATACATTGATCTCTGTACCAAGTGACGATAATAGATATTTTATCTGTAATTCGCATTTCTCACACACGACGCCAGACAGCAAAATAAAAACTTATAACAAAATAAGGCAGTTGGTGAAAGTAAAATAGCCATAAGATTAAGTGGGCAGTGAAACAGTACAGAAACCAGCAAAAGAATAAAGTAGAGGCTAGAGGCAACAGGAGGAAAAATTGTATAAGTAAATCCATCCATTTTCCTTGACCGCTTGTCCTATTCAAGGTTGCGGGGGGTCTGGAGTCAGTCCCGGAAGCTGCAGGCACAAGGCTGAGAATAACCCAAGATGGGGCGCCAACCCATCACAGGGCACGCACACACCATACACACACACACCATACGCACACACACACACACGCATGCACACACACACACCATACACACACACACCTGTATAAGCTAATAATAATAATAATTATTATTATAGTGAAATAAATAAATACAATGAAGTGGAAATATCTGCATTATGATGATCGTAGCGCTATAAACTGGCAGGTTTTGGGTTGGGGGGTTGGACCCCCGGGTCTGTTTTGAGTCCTTGGTGTCATGAGCTCCCAGCAGAGCCCCCGTGTTCCTCTATTGCCTGCTCCCGCCCTCAAACTCTGCCCAGGCACCACCCATTTCTGACCTTTGATGTTGGCGGAGGTGTTAACCCTCAGGGGTACCTTGGCTTCCTGCTAAAGAGAGTCTCCATTGTTCGTGGGGCGGGCGTCCTCAGCGTCCGCCCGGGTGCGTGGGCACGGCCCGCCGTGAGCAGGGGATCTCTTTGCCCGTCTCAGGTGTGCGAGGTGAGCGCAGAGTGCCAAGTTCGCTACGAGCTGGATACCCGCTTCCAGCAGCTACAGTCCAGGCTCACGTCCATCACCCTGGAGACTGAGGAGGTGAGTGTGGCCAGGCAACCAAACTAGAACTGTGGTTGTTATTATTATTTTAATCTTATTATAGAACCGTGAGATGTCAACTAGATAGATAACAGCTTTAACCGAGGTATTATTATAAACCACACAGTGCAGAATATGTAAATAGTTATACCCTCAATCAATGCTATTTTTAGACTTGACAGATATTCAACAAGGTGACACGACACCCTGCTCACTTCCACATGAGTGTGGCACATGGCTGTGGGAGTGAACAGCACAACCACTCCACCTTAGCAGAGTCTCGCAGCTCATTATACACGCTGTACTGAAACTGAACCCCCGCATCTCAGCAAAAATCTCCATGACCAGGAAATATTATCACAGAGACCAGCTTTCCTCTTAATCCTTCCTCCCTAAGGTTAGCAAAACTCTGCGGGCGACGCAGACCTCACTTCTAGACAGCATCTGCGACGACGACTGCAACCTTTCGCTTGACCCTTCGGCCTCCCAACCACAAGAGGTCGCTGGTGATGGACCTGGGACCAAGCTCAGTTTGGCCAAGCGCCGGGCCAATCAGCAGGAGACCGAGATCTACTATTTCACGGTGAGCACTTCCTTCTACTTGGACGGCTTGGGTATAGTGGGGGAAGCTCCTAGCCAGATAGTAATTATGTTACTAACTACTATTTCAGAAAGTAAAAGACTATCTCAATGGCAGCTCCCTGATGTCCAAACTTCAGGCCAAACACGACTTGCTTAAGGAAGCCACTCAGAAAGGTACAGTGACTCAGTTCCAGCAATACGAGCCCTTATGGATTCTCGCGACTGCAGTGATTGCCGTCTCATTTCTTCATCTGACTGAGTCTTTCTATCTTGTTTTCTCTCTTTCCTGTCTTCCTGGCCCGGTATCCAGCTGAAGCATTCGACAGCGACCCCTCCAGGTACGTTGCGGTGTGGCTAAGCTCACTCCTTGTGTTTGGAACCGAGTCGAGTTCAGTCCTAGTGAGATGCAGCTGTGATGCTTGTATTTACTAAGCACAAATTTTTGAGCCTGAGCGCTTGGGCGGCGGGTGGATGTTACCTGACCCACGGCCAAGAACGTGGTACAGGCTGTAGGTCCATGATGGGCTTCGCTAAACTTTATCTCCCGTGTTTTATAATCAGTGGGATCACAGAGACTTGAGTAAGGTACCAGACTGATAAAACACATCACAAAAAGACTAAAAAATGAAAAACAAAGACACAATTATCTCTCCCAAACCAATCCAGCATTATTCATTCATTAGAATTTTTTTTGCCATTTGGGTATCTAATAGGTACAGAAGAGGGTTAGGGCCACCATGAAAATATTATTTGAATTCAGACATTTTTCTCAGAATTCTGACTTTTTTCCAGAATTCCGACTTTTTTTCTAAACCCAGAATTCTGAGTTTAAAGCATGTGACACCACGGCACAAACAGTAGGTTATTTCCGACTTTCTGCCAGCTGCATTTTTTGACACTGTATCCTAACCAGGAAGCTTCTGCCAAACGAGTAAGTTCGGTTTCAGCCCTGGTGGGGACCAAATCACTCCTAAACCAGCCACCCCTCTAAGCAGGTACCCCCACAGTATCGGTAGGGACATGGCCCTACAGTCCATACCAATGTCTCTGCCCATGGTTTCTGCTTGAAATAGATACACTGCAAGTGATAGTGTAGCGCCTGTTATAGTGGCTTTAGCATCCTCCATTAAAGCTTGCTGTGTTCCTTTATGCTGAAGCTAAAATGAAGAGCAGGGTGTGCAGGTGACAGTCCAGCGTGTGTGCGTGTCCGTGTGCGTGTGTGGCTGGACCAGTGTCACAGCGCAGTACCCATGTGTATCTCCAGAGGGCACTCCAGTAGGTCAGTGCGTGCGCGGAAGGCTCGACCCTGCTCCCAGTACAACCACAAACTCTTCACAGGAGACATACTGTCCTTCATCCAGGTACCCCTCCCCCCCCCCGGCCTGCGTCCCTGACGTCCTGCTGTCCATTTCTCCCCGACATTCTTGCTCTCACTGCTCTGTGCTTCATGCTGTCCTGTCGAGGTTAACAGTCCCTTTGGCTCTCTCAGGGGACACTCAAATCGTCCCCTGTCCGTCTCACCTCAACAAGGCCAGTTGGGGGGCTATTGAGGGGAAGGATTTCCTGTATCCTGCCTTTTGAAAGTCGGAAATGACAGTAAGTCCTCAGCTGTACCCAATAGGTTAGAGAGAAGCTGTTTTCTACAAGTCTCTGGAAAAGAAGATGTACGGGTCACCCTGTATGCTAGCACCTGCCCAAGGTGTTTTGCCCTTGCTGGGGATAGGGTAGGATTACGGTTAGGGGTCAGGCTAGGGTTAGGTTTAGGATTAGGGTTAAAAAGGAAGCAGATCTTTAGTTCCACACAGAAGTCTTCAAGAGAAAAGCCAGCTAATATGGGATGTTAGCCATGGACACAGGATCCCTGAAGATCAGAGAAGGTTAGTCTGGGTGATTACCTCACTTTCAGCACTGATCCCAGAAGAGGCTACAACGGAAAGCTTATCATGGCCGAGTTTAAATCCCCCTCAAAAAAAGAAAAAAAGACACAGAAGGTAGTCGTAGTTTGGAAGCAGCTTCTGGCAGTAAAATGAAGGAAGAATCCTTGGATCCAATTCAGTACCAGATGAAACGTCGCTAATGTTTAGATATTTCATTACCAGACAAGCAAGAGGAGATGAATATTTGCAATGCTTATGTCCTTAAAGCGATGCCACCCATTCCGCTGTCGGGATCGATGATGATTCTGCATTTATTTATTTAGCAGGCGCTTTAATCTGAGCGACATCCAGTTGTGAAAGTGGGGTCAGCTGATCTCTGGAGCGATTGGGGTTAAGGGCCTTGCTCAAGGCCCCCCATGGTGAAATTACTCTCCTGACCCTGGGATTTGATCCTGAGATTTTGTGATCACAGGCATCTGCTGACCACATTGCCCCCAATATCATGTGTCGATTATGATCTGGCCAAACGTGGTCAGCCCATACTGGTTACTGCATTATGGCTCTGGCAGCCCACTGGGGCTTTGGGGGGGCGGGGGGAGGGGAATTTACCGATCATGCTGATTCCCTCCGGGGTGGGGACTTGTACGTGTCCCTCTGCCTAAGTCACGATGCCCTGCCCAGCCGACAAACCGTACCCACGCCTGATAGGAAGCAGGCATGGAGCTTGTGAAACAGCTTCTCATCCCATAAAGGAAAATGACCTGGCTAACAAGTACCACCTGGCCACTGCAGCTAGGTGGCAGTGTGGAGCTGGTGTCCTGGTCGGCTTTATGCGAGGGTGTGATGTCACGTGACGCGTCCTTGCAGTGCTGGGCTTGTTATGCTGTGCCTCTTCATATTTAACCCTGTCTGACTCTCTCTTGTCTGTCTGCCTGTCTTCCCCTCCTCTGCGTGCCTCCTCCCATCGCCATGCTGGTCCATTCCACCCCTTCCTTTCCTCCCCCCCCCCCTCTGTTTTTCCTTCACTCTATGCTTGGCTGGATGTGACTGCTAGGAGGAGGCGGAGAATGTCTAGGACGCAGGTACACTTCTGTGTGTGTGCGCGCGCGTGTCTGTGCATGTGCGTGCACGTGTGTCACATTTGAGGGTCACTGCGTAGGGGAGGCCGTTCACTTGTGACTCCATCCCCCCATCCTGCAGAGCACTGGACAGCAGATCCCCCTGGTGGTGGAAAGCTGCATCCGATTCATCAACCTTCACGGTGAGTCTGCCAGCCTGTGCCTGTGCTCTGTGAGGAAGGGGCCCGGCGTTCCTGCCCAGGCGTCGCCCCTCAAGGCTGGCACGCGCAGTGCTTCTCGGTCCTCTTCATGGTCCACCACAATCTTTTCATTCCAACCCCACCTTAATCAGCCTCACGTGATCCTTTGTAGTGAATGTGGCAGGCTGAAGGTAATGTGGATTAGAATGAAAACACATTAGAATGACATAACGGCAAAAAAGAAATATTTCATATTAGAAATGTTTAGCAGTTCAACAAAATGCAAGTTATATGTATTTTCACTTAAGAAAAGATAGTTGTTTTGATATTTATTGATTTTTTTTATTATTATTAAGCTTAGTATTCTTCATGATTGCTGTGTCAGTAGTGCATACCTATGTGTGTATGCGTTGTGATGTCAGGTCTGCACCATGAGGGAATATTCCGGGTGCCCGGCTCTCAGAGCGAGGTGAACCATATCAGGGACGCCTTTGAGCGAGGTGCGTCCATACGCCGCTCTGGGGGGGGGGGGGGGGGGGGGGGGGGGGGGGGGGGGGGGGGGGGGGGGGGGGGGGGGGGGGGGGGGGGG
>JABFDZ020000131.1:6112045-6158525 GCA_019775955.2 Pollimyrus isidori
GGTCTGAAGGCCCAGGTTCACTCGGTGCTGGGGGTGCTCCATGAGGGCCAGAACTGCCTGGCCAAGATTTAAGTAGTGGGCGGGTCGCTTCAGGCCAGGTACTAACCCCCCCCCCCCCCAGGAAGGGCCAGAGGATAGAGAGCAGATCTGCCTTCTTGTGGAGTAGTGTTTCCCAAACCGGTCCTCTGTCACCCTTAGTCCACGTCTTAACTCACTCCCAGCACCTGGTAGGAAGGGTGCAAAAGCATGGGCTGTCTGGCAGGGAGCTGGGGGTCCCTGGATTGGGTTAAGAAACACTGACTTAAAGCAGGGAGATTCAAGGTCATGTGTTTGAATTTTTGTACACCAGTATACAGGAATTCTACTTCGCAATATACAAACAGTAACTTGTAACATCCAACCTCTCCCCAGAAGGTTTTCATTTCGACCCTAACCTTAATCAGGCTGATATGGTCCTTAATAGGCTACTAATGAATGTAGTGGGTTAAAAGCAGTGTGGGTTGGAATGAAAACGTTCTGGCGCCCCCTAAGAACAGGATTGGTATAGTGCATTTTCACAACAGTACGCTGCCCCTAGCCAAGGCCCCCAGAAAGCAAGCCAGAAGCAACACTGCCATAGAATTAGTCCCTAGAAGGAAGAAACCATTGGAGAAATCAGACTCAAACAGGGGGCCCATCCTCCCTGGGCTAGCAGAGGAAGTCAAAAATAACAAAGTTCTGATGTATATAGCAGATTTATGAATAGTTCAGGTGGAAGGTGCAGTGGAGTTATGGATGCTGATGTCCAAGCAGGCAGCACAGATTAAACGGTACAAAATGAGTCAAAAGCACATGTAGACATGTGACTAGGTACTGCAGAGTTGCACGATTATGGGGAAAAATATCAAATGGCTGCAACGGAAGATACAGCTAAATAAGTTATAAATATCTTAAACATAAATGAAAGCACTGGGAATATGGCAGAGAAAAGTGCGACGTGCAGCGTAAGGGGGGCCGGGGTTTGAATTTAAAAGCCGTGTGTCAAAGCAAACCCGGTAAACTCGGCAGATGACCTCCCTGCCCGTCACCCAGGCTCACTGCCAAAACAGAGGCCCTGCAGATGATGGAGAGGGACATGGAGACTCTGAAGAAGCAGCACAGCATCACCGTGGACCAGCTGCGTCTGCAGACTGAGAACCTGGAGACGGCGCTCAAGACGGAGAGGATGTTATTGACGGAGGAGAAGTATGTCCTCACCTCTCTGCGGCACAGACACTGGCGCCTGGCTCGTTAATGGCTGCTAATTACAGATTACACTTGATAACAATGTATTACCTAGGCTGAGACTGTGATTGTGAGTGCTAATGGCCTGTTAGCCTGCTTGTGGAGTAAATTGCAATGGTAAAATCCTTCTGTTTAGTTCCTGCCAGAAACCTTAGACATATTGTGATTGTTAAAGCTTTCAGATTCATCTTACTTAGAATTTATTTGGAGAATTAAATAGCAAATTGAGGACTAAATATGCAAAAACTTTTGTGCTACACTTCTGTTTTCTTATTACAGGTATGATTTGTCCGTTTTGATTGTTAGATTTTGTAACATTAAGGTTGTTTAAGTTTTTTTAATCTGCCTGCTGTAACATTTATTTAATTTTAGAGCTGTGTGTTTCCTGCAATATGTGCACCAAGCAGTCAGCAGAATAACTGGCAATGTGTGGTAGATGCGTCATACAGATAATGGACGCGTTGATAAGACGTAGCGCGTGGGTTGAAGTCCTATGGTGGGCTAAGTAGCTATCGCCATGTGACTCTCAGCCATTGATCCCGGTTGCTCCCTGACTTGTATACTGCTTAGGACAAAAGCGTCTGCTAAATAATTGTAATGCTGCTTGCAGCCAGCAGTGGGCGCTCACCTGTATGTGTGTGTGTGTGTGTGTGTGTGGCTTTTTTCTTCTGTTCTAAGGAGGAAATTGGCTCAGTTACAGCAAGCCTATACACAGCTGTTCACAGATTATGACACTAAACTTCGGAATGTGAGTACAGCCGGCTATATTGTAATAATTATGTAAATATAATAAATAATTCTATAAATCGAATCCAAAATGCACTTTAAAAAGACTGGTATTCTGGAGTGTTCTCCCTTTGGCTGTAACAGATGGCTGCGTTTTCGATTTTGAACACAATTATGTTTGGCCCAGCTAATGTGAAGCGCGTGATACGTTTTGTGTGTTTACTGCCGGTTGTGACGGGGTGTGGTTCAGGAGGCAGGCCTCCGTCGCATATCCATCCTGAGGGGTTAGTGTGGTGTGCAGTTTCTGCGATCACATGACGGCCTGTGGCCCCCCCTTCTCCACCGTGCTGTTAGGTTGGCGAGGTCGACGGCAAGTTACGGGAAGCGGAGATGGCTCTGGTTATTAAGCAAGACCTCATTGACAAGCTGAAGGAGAAGCTGGAGCAGCAGAGGATGTCGCTGGAGACTGTGCCTGTCCTCGCCGCCCAGGTGACGCGCTCGGTTGAGCAGTGAAGCTCTATTTCCCGGTCACATGTTATTCCTTCTGTTAACGGAGCCATTTTTAAGAGTTTAACCTACTGAATGTCCCTAGGACACCGATTCTCAACCCATGGGTTGCGACCCAAATTTGGGTCGTGGCAAGATCTGAATGGGTCGCGAGGCAGAGTTGGAAATGTAAGCATTTTAAAATCAGCAAACTCCTATGCTGATCCACGAGATTAGATTTCCCAGCTCCAAACTTAGAATTAACTTATATAAATGGGTCTTCAGTGTGCAACTGCTTGGCGCAAGCTTAAACATTCATTCAACCAATCCAAGAAGCCAAACCACAAATGGTTAATTTAAAATTCACTAGCACCTCCCACAAGATTTGTGCAATAGGTATTGACTGGTGTAAATTGCAGAGTGCACTGCGTGCTTGATCAGGGCATTAATTTAGACCTATACGGCTGACATAGGGTTATGGCTGAGCTGCCATGGTAATAATTGAGTCGCACTGCAGAAAAGGTTGAGAACCGCCACTGACTTATACCACTCTAAATCAGATTCAGTAATTTATTGTCACGAGGGCCTTTCCCACCACAGGAACTTATGAGGAACTGGGGAACTTCTGTCATTTTCCCATGGCAGGAACTTTGCCTCAATGTAGTTTCTGGGAGGTGGTTCCTTAACTTTTTTTTTTTCTTTGTCCCTACTTCAGGTAGGTGCTTTTTAATTTGATCAGGAACTACTAGGTGAGGTTTATAGTGATTAAACGTTGTTGATTGCTTGACCACAATCATTGATGCTAACTTGGAAATTGCACAGAAGTGCCCAGAGAAGAGATAGTAGTGGAGCAAAAATGGAGCATATGGAAGAGGGTGTAAAATGGGGCGATCTGCATTGTTTTGGGGTGGTGGTGGTGGTGGTGTTTCATATGAAATTGTGTGTGATGTTTAACCAGCTTTTTGTATCTTCCATGCTTATTAAGGCCACAGTTGTGGTGGTAAAGTGGTACACAAACTATGAAAGTTCCCAGTTGAACCAGGAACTGTGTTCCTGAACTTTGGTGGGAAAGCAC
Organism: Pollimyrus isidori; assembly: GCA_019775955.2. NCBI lineage: Eukaryota > Metazoa > Chordata > Actinopteri > Osteoglossiformes > Mormyridae > Pollimyrus > Pollimyrus isidori. Next base: position 6,115,596 of record JABFDZ020000131.1, read on the forward strand.
CTAAGTAGATACTTTTTAGCTTCTTTACTCATGGGCTTTAGATTCCAAGAATGCCTCACTGTGTTTCATGAGAAGAATGTGGATGTGACTTCTGATTCTTCCCTTGTTGAACAATAGCTTTGCCCACTGTAGCCCATTAGCATTGCTGTGTCGCTCTCTGCTGCCTGCAGGCAGAAATTTTCAAGGCGGACTTCCTGGCAGAGCGAGAGGCCAGGGAAACGCTGAACCAGCGTAAGGAAGAGCTGCAGGAGCAGTTGAACAAGGCTCTGGCGGAAATCGATCTACTCAAAGTCGAGGCCACCTCTCGGTAATGGGTGTTGTCGCTGGTTGGGGTTGCTGGCTTGCTGGCTTGCTACCCTTCTGCACACCACTAACGCTGCTTCCCTATGTCCTGTCAGAGCACGCATGGAGGTGATGCAGCAGAGGCATATGGGAGACTACCGACCTCCTCACACCAATCTCCCCCCTTCAGGAGGTACTGATGCTGTTTTGGGAGTCGGGTGTCTGTCTCTGGGTGTCTGTCTCTGGGTGTCTGGTCCAGGTAGATATTACATTCTGGGGACCAAATGCCCTCACAATATAACCTATTTGATGTTTTTGCATTTTCCCTACAAGGAGAAATTTGATTTTGTAAAAATCTGTGACTGCAATCAAAAAGCTAAAAATGCCAAATGCCCATTAGGGTTTTGCCCCCAGAAATTAATGGACGGTTCCCACAAATAAGAATACAGGTCTGTCTGTTTGACTATTGTGAATTTCCAGTTTGTCAATGCTTATGCTAGATACTGCCATGTTTGATCTCTTCCTCCTGCTGATGAGCTTTCCCATTGGCCATGGGCATCAGACTGTAGGGTAGCTGAGCAGGTTAGGAATCTATGCTGAAGGTTATAAGTTCGAATCCCATATTTGTGTGTGTGTGCTTGGACAGAAGCCTCTGCTAAACAAACGTAAATGTACTCATCAGAATAAGCGTACTGCTGTTGAGCCTGGTCCCGGACTCCAGCTGGTACAGGGGGAATCAGCTGACCCAGACCTCTCACCTGCACCCATGTCACTTTGGACAAAAACATAGATCAGGTTTTTGTGTTTTTGTTTCAGAGGAATTGCCAGATTATCGCTGCCCGAAATGCCAGTATCAAGCCCCGGATATCGACACCCTGCAGATCCACGTCATGGACTGCATTCAGTGATCCTTCCCAAAGGGTGGGAGGGAGTATGACGAGCAGGGGGGTATTGCTGAAGTGGGACATTGTGTTTGTTTGGACTTTAAAAGTCAGTGGAGAGTGAGTGACGGTGTACTTCACATCTCAGCAAAGAGGCGCCTCTAATTTTATTTCAATTGATTTTATCCTTTTAACAGACCACAGAAACACTGAATAAATTCTACCTGTAACTATAAACGTCACTTATTGATTGATGCTTATTATTTCCATTGTTCATAACTAAAACCCCAATGTTGCTAATGTTTTCATGCATGCTCATTCACAGGCTAATTTCACACTTTTTACACAGCACACGTCTTGCGATGCATGTCCGTGTTGATTCTTGTCACCATTGTCTTTCGTTCCACCTGATATCTTTAAGAATGTATAATATCTGCGCACCTGTATTTGTCTTGAGAAACAATGTCAGAATGAAGTCCGATATGCTGTATTATTTCCACTGTTAAGTTACTTTTTAGAAATTCTTTTAATAAAATTATTGTTCATAAATGTTCCATGTGTCATATATCATACAAATTGAAAATCGGCAAGAGCACAAAAAAATTCTTTTGGGATGAACTGTCCATCAAGATATGGAGGATGTAGTTCAGTGAGTTGTGATTTGTCCCCATATCCAGGAAGTTGTAGGTTTCAATCTCATGGCCAGTTTATAAATCATACCACCCTCGAGCAATGCCCAGGGACAGTGGATACCTGCAGACCCTGCTCTATAATCTCATGCCTATTCACTAATATGTTCCTTTGGCCAAAACATCTGCTAAATTAGATATACAGTACCATACTGTAAATGGGCTTGGACAACTGAAGTGAGATTAAAGATGGAATAGAAAGATAAGGCTGTTGGTGTGCTATTTATTATCATTGCAAGGTGCTTCCTAGCTGTTGTGCTTTCCAGTATCTGTAACCTACTCTCTAGCAACTGGGTACACTAACTGGTTCTGACCTGGATTAAATTGCATTAAATCCCCTTTCTCTGGGATCTCCCTTGGCTAATATCCTACAGTAATCAACCGCTGTGCCTGTGTTGATTAAAAAAGTTATGAGTTGCTTGACGATTCAGTATAATGGTATAAACGTCACTAATTCAGTATATAATTGCCATTTTTACGGCACTTTGGTTTGCTATATAGACATATTTAGTAAATATACAGTATATGGTGTCATAATCACTGTGATGGGTTGGCCCCCCCGTCCAGGGTTGTTCCCTGCCTCGTGCCCATTGTTTTTTGGATAGGCTCCGGACAACCCGCGACCCAGTAGGATGAGCGGTTTGGAAAATGGATGGATGGATGGTGTCAATCATTAAATTTTCATTTCATCCTCAGGTATAACAATGCTGGTATGTGTGTGTGACATGGTTTTGCAGTATTAATCATGTGTTAGTAATTAACGTAAAATGTTTGGGTGTAGGTAAGATAACTATGCCTTGAATTAAGCGTTAAGTCGACAGTGGTACTTTACTGCAGTTTGGATAGAAATATACTTTCACATAGCTCGTTATACATTGCGCCGTGGGAAAACTCGATCGGTAGGAACAGGGCAGTCTATTTTAGCAGTAAATTTCTATGTGATATTTGAACATCTGTGAATATATGCTTTTTTTCCCAGCTTTTGTAGAGTCCTACGAACATTTTAAAAACAGCGTTTATGAATGCTATACATTGTAAGACATTGAATCAAATACAAAGGAACAATGTGATGAAAATTGTACCAGTTTCCTTCCTTTCCTACACCGACCGAGAGTAAGATTATTGAAAACCTTTACTAAAATGTTATTTTAGTTTTCATTTGAATATTTTTGATTTTGTCTGTAAATTGAAACGCACTTATGTATGTTATGCTGTTATATTAGCGAACAGACTCCTTAGAATTGATTAGAAGTTTATGTTTTTTATATTTGTTTTATGAGGAAAATAAACATTGGTACTATTATACTGAGCTTCAACGAACTACACTCCAGCTTCGTTGGGCTTGCTAATACGCTTGTAGGAGAGACCACTCACAAACACACAGGGTAGGATGGACAACGATCTTTTTTTTTTAAAATACTCATGTTTAAAACTTATCAAAAAATATTAAATTATAATTAATTTTACATTTTCTCGGTGGTATGCATCGGCCCACTTCTAAAATAGAGCGCGAATATTAAATGCTTAATTCATGCTTTTCCCTATTTTTACAATGGTAGCTGCGCTCATGCAGATTTTCCGCCTCTCTGGTTACTAGTTCAAATACAGTCGGCTAGCTCGATGTCTGGCGATTCATTCAACTTGGCGGTTCGTCTGTCTGTTTATTTTGAAGGTTATTGTATTGCTATCCTAAATGTTTAATGGTAGCCACAAAATTGGATAAATAAATATGTCAGATCCAGCGCCTTTGGCCCAGCCGGCCGATGTAAGCGGCACGCCTGGTCTCGGAACACTCTACCCCGTCGGCTATCAAGCCTTTCAGCCCGAGGATCACGGCCTAGACCGCGGCTTCAGGCTCACGGCCTTCTCCGAAATGAAAGGATGAGGGTGCAAGGTCCCCCAGGAGGCACTGCTCAAACTCCTGGAGGGACTGGAACACGACCGACCGGGACCGGCAGCGGCGACGGCGGCAGGGGATGACGGGGGTGCAGGCACCGGTGTTGGGGACGAGGCCGCGGAATACGGGCAGCTCGCCCAGGTTGTGCAGGGCCCGCGACTGGGTAAGGAGGGTTCTACGGTTTACCTAGCATGATGTGCATTCTATTTAGCATCATGTGCGTTAAGCAAGGGGCCCGTTTGGCATCGGGAGGGCGTGCACGTACACGTGTACACCTGCTCTACTAGATGATCCTGTGTAATTTCATAGGCAAAAAATCAGCAGCGATGAAAGTGTTCCATCTTAGAGTTTTCTTTCACTTTTACCTGAAACGTTGCATAATCGTCGTCGATGGTTAACGGAATGCATAGCTTATTTTCATTTACATGTAAAAGACTTGGAGGTTTCATGTTGTACGTTATTACGCTTTTTCTGAATGGAAATGTTAGTGTAGTACAGTTGTATGGCATTTTTCGGCTGGTTTCCCCCGTCTTGTGTGTCAATGGGGCAGAAGTATGTCTAAACATGCTCTGTTAACCTTGGATCCGAAAATACAAATTCGAAACATGGGGTTGTGTAAATAATTCAACGGGCTGTAAACGGACTTTGGACCATATGCAATACCACCCTGACCATCTCTGGTCTCCCTTGCACGTTTAGTGTAGTCCTCAAGTAAATGTCTAGCTGTCCTTAAACCATATATTTTTTTCTGATTTTATTGAGGTCGCTCTCTGATCCCCTCTGCTCTTATGCTGCAGGTATAGGGATGGACTGTTGTGTGATTCCCCTGAGACACGGGGGTCTCTCTCTGGTTCAGACCACTGATTTCTTCTACCCGCTGGTGGAAGATCCATATATGATGGTAAATTTCTTCCCTTTCGACTTCTCTCTCACTGTTGGACATGAAGTCATATGGTGGATAAATAATTTAGTCACTGGCCCTGTGCATGTGTGTCTGTGGTATTAATTAGTTAATAGGTTTGTCCCATTCTCCTTATTAACTTCTCTGATTGTACTGCCATCAGCTTGTTGTCATGGAACTGCATTTCACTTGCAGGGCCGCATCGCCTGTGCCAATGTCCTCAGCGACCTGTATGCCATGGGCATCACCGAGTGCGACAACATGTTGATGCTATTGAGCGTCAGTCAGAAGATGAACGACAAAGTAACTGTCCCCACACTCCTCCGGCTTTTAGTCGTGTTTTGCTGTAATGCCACTGTGGCACAGACCCCCCGCCCCGTTACAAGCAGGGATCCTGGCCATGTTGAATGCCAGGTGTTGACTTGTAAAGAACAAAACAGCCCACTAAGTTTTTTTTGTGTTAGAACAACTTCAGCTCTAGTCTCATGCTAACCCCGGAGCAGCAACAAATAAAGGCATCAGTGTTAATGGCTTTCACTAGTATTATCTATGGTAAAAGATGCCTAACTAGCTTGTCCCTGGGGCTTTACCTTGCCTAAAAATTGACTGACTGGTCTTTAAAACGTACGGAGGTGCTGATGTGGGGCATTGCAGTCTCACACCCAGCGCTCTGGGTTTGACTTCTGCTCTCACATCCAGGCTTCTGTGTTTGTGGACATTGCATGTTCTCCCTTATCTTGTGGATTTCCTGCAGGACTGTTGGCTATAACTCAAATGCATTTTGCCATTGTCATCTCTCAAGCACAAGCTTTGTGGTCATTGCGCATTTTAAATTAGCATAATTTTCCTACTGGATTAAGAACTTTTCTCAGCACAATAGCAGTTGATACCAGCCTGGGTGTTTAAACAGAAAGATACATCTGGGAACAAGTCTGCATGCTGATTTAAAACTGCAGTAGTTGGCGCTCACCATGCACCGTTCATTACTTGTTTTAACTGTCCATCTGCTCTTCACGATGGTCCTGATTGGGTGAGTCTGTGCTCATGCTCGTCATCTGCCTTCTCCTCCAGGAACGTGAGCGAGTGATGCCCCTGATGATTAAGGGATTCCGTGATGCTGCAGAGGAGGGCGGGACGTCAGTCACAGGTGGCCAGACCGTCGTCAATCCGTGGATCATCATCGGGGGCGTGGCCACAGTGGTGTGCCAGCCCACTGACTTCATCATGTGAGCGTTCTGCCTCTTTAGGTTGCAGCGCCAGCCACGTTAAGGCTGGCCCTCTGCTGGCATCCGGCCGCTCCCTGATTGGGCGTGGCGTTCCCCGATGGGCATCTGACTGGCGTTTCTCTTCCGCAGGCCTGACAGTGCCGTGCCCGGTGACGTTCTAGTGCTGACCAAACCCCTCGGCACTCAGGTGGCCGTCAATGCCCATCAGTGGCTGGACACGGTGAGATGGGGACACAAATCTCCTCTGTCATGTGTCATTGCGCTGCCTTCGGCTCTCCTTGATGTGTCCTGATTACTCGTCCATGTAGCCCGACAAGTGGAATAAGATCAAGCTGGTGGTTTCACGGGAGGAAGTGGAACAGGCGTACCAGGAAGCCATGTTCAATATGGCCATGCTCAACCGGACTGGTAAGATGCCCCAGACCGATATTTTTAATTTAATTACCGCCCTCCTTCCATTTTGCTTTACAGAAATGCAGGTTCTCTTCGATTTTGGTAGTTTTTGCGCACGTGTATGCATGGAGGTTTGGTTATGTTTGCTTAGAATGCGACTTGCTCGAACGGGGCTGACGTGTGACTTGTTCCCGCCCCCTCCGGCTCGCAGCCGCGGCCCTGATGCACACATTCAATGCCCACGCCGCCACCGACATCACGGGCTTCGGCATCCTGGGCCACGCCCGCAATCTGGCCCAGCAGCAGCGCAGCGACGTCGCCTTCGTCATCCACAACCTGCCCATCATCGCCAAGATGGCCGCCATCAGCAAGGCCTGCGGCAACCGCTTCGGCCTGCTGCAGGGCACCTCGTCCGAGACGTCAGGTTAGGCGCCGTTTGTCCTGCAGCTGCTCTAACGGAAGCAGCCACCTGTGACTTGCGGGGTAGCTAAGTGAGGCCCGTCCTTAGAGACGCGGGCAGGTTATGGGCAGGTAGCTGTACTTCGCTGTGGGTGTGTTCATTAATATTCCTACTAGGTTTGAGTAGCATCTAATTCTTTGTACTGTCCACACATTATGCCACGGTATTTGGTATTTTGACTGCATTTTCAAAAGGAGCACTATTGTGGTATTTTTGATTTTGATAAAGCCATAAAGATGATAAAAAAGATGATATTGTTTGCCCAAACTTGGATGGGAGGGGTGGGGTCTGGTAAATTTCACCAGTTATATCTCTGCCTGGCTGATTAACAAACATTTTTTTTTTTGGCTACGAACAAAGTATTTGATTAGATTAATGAACTTTACCGATACCACCGGGAAATTCCCATAATTTACTGTAATATCACCCAAGCCTAATTAAAGATTAGTGTGATAGTACAAGAATACAATCCTCTTAATAATTTACCTGTATCAGAATGTGGTGTGTTTAGATTGGAACAGCAGCTGTGTGTGTACGGTGAAATTATACCTCTGTGATTAATGAACATTACTAATGCTGCTCCTTTTCGAGTAAGAGGGCAGCTGCAAAAAATCACACTGGGAGACTCGTTTGGCCTCAGTACAAGATACGCAGTGATGACTGGTTGGTAATTTTCACTGTGCATGTATCTGTGTGTGTCCCTCTTTCAGGGGGCCTCCTGATCTGCCTGCCCCGCGAGCAGGCAGCCCGGTTCTGCGCCGAGATGAAGTCGTGCCGCCATGGGCCGGGTGGCCCACTGGGCCAAGAGGGGGCGGCGGAGGGCCAGCAGGCCTGGATCATTGGCATTGTGGAGAAGGGCAACCGCTGCGCCCGCATCATTGACAAGCCGCGCATCATCGAGGTGCCGCCCCGGGGCTCCATCGGGGGGGCTCAGGAGGGCGGCAGCAACAACACCAACACCCCCAGTCCTGGCGACATCCAAAGCACTGTGGTGAATTGAGGCCCGGTGGCGGGTCATGTCCCCAAACCCTCTAGCTGTCTGTCCCTCTTCTGGCTCCTCCTCTCTCTCTCCCTCTGCTTCTCGTCGTCAGTCGTGTTGTCGCTTGGGTAGGCCCCGCTCTGCCCCCGTCCTGGACGGGAGAGGGCATCCTTTGCTCACAGCTGTGTAAACAACTGTACACTCTGTGCTGTTTGAGCTGGATTTGTGACTGCAGGTCTTTCCTTTCTCCCCATATCAGTCTTCCTGATTCGTCGGGGTCTTATTCCCCCCGCTGTCCATCACCTCTCCCTGGTCAGCCACTGGGCTGAGAGCGACAGACCAAAAACAAGCCTCTTTCTCTGGTGGGAGAGGAGATGAACAGCTCACCGCCTCATGTTCCTGCCCTTCTCCACTACTCCTTTCCATTCCTGTCAATCCCATCCCCCTTTCATCCCATCGCCGTACCCAGACGGCACAGAAACTCACTCTGGCCTGTGATGTTGCTGCCGTCGTGAGCTATAGAGTAAGCATCTCCTGCATTACCTCCACTGTGGCCGGTCTGGTAGATGTCCCACCTTTGGGCGTGTGCGACTGGAACAGACGTGCCAAGGTTTGAGCCCGAATGGCTCCATTGTTTTGCTTGTTAACTGTTTACCTGAAATCATCACACGATATCCAAAGCACCGTTATAGGTGAGGTCATGTGATCAAACCAAACAGTACAGCAGGTCCTTTTTCTGGTTCCTTTTGGGAGTAATTGTTTAAACAATTGTCTGTTCATGACCATCTTTGGAGTGACTCCAAAACACATACAGAAGAGTTGGCTTGTTTGTCAGAAGGTTGAAGTCTACACCTCGCTGAGTGTCTCAAATGACATTGCAATAGCAAAATTAGATTTGATAGCAGCGTGTTGCTTTAATGAAAATCCCCCTGCCTTTGGATGTCCGCTTTGATCTGTTTGTTTTCAATATAGAAAATGTTCTGTATCTTCAGCCTGAAATGATCATTCCACAATCACTTGCACTGCAGCATTCACTAGTCTTGATCCTACTGTCATACAGTGAGTTTGATAGGGGCTCTGTGTGATCAGCATAGGTGGGTGGGTAGGATTTACAATTGGAGAACGTTGCCGGAACACACAGTATGTGACAGGAAGATCCCGTCTAACTGAAAAGTCAGATAATTCCCCTCCGAATAACTGAAGTCCTCATACTTTAAGCGCAGTTTTGTGTTTAATGAACCTCTGCCCAGCTTTGAGGTGATATGAAGTCTTTTTCCTGGCTCTCCTGCAGGCCTGGCCCCTCTGTCCGTCCTCAGAGATGGGGGTTTTCATTAAAGCTTTTCTTGTGCCCTACTGCAACAGTGCCTATGAGTGAACAAAATGAAGTGTGTAAATCTTTCTTTTTTTTGGTGGGGGTTGGTGTCTCGTGTCCGTCAACATTTATTGGGAGGGGAGGCATTGGCTATTTTTTTTTTATTTCCTATGAAAGATCTGGTGGGTTATTGTATGTCTGCAAGTTAAATGGTGAATCCATGAAACATCCTGTAAATTTCCAGGTATGAGGAAAAACTGTTGTTGATTTATCTGATTAAACAGAGGGGGGTATTTAAAAATCAAACATGTAAATAGAACTGGGTCCCCCCCATTTTTCCATAGTTTTGATTTCTTTGCTCTGATATAGTGTGAGCCCCCAACTTCTTTCTTTGGATTAGAGTGAGGCTTGAGCAGCTCTCTCTGAACCAATGGAAGAAGTTGGAGCTCTGGTTGTGCCACTTGATTGGTCAAAATGGCACAGAAATCTGCTTTCATCTTATTATGATGCTCTGTCCTCTAAACCCCAGCCCATGGGGATGGATGGAGTTGATGACCTTACAAAGAAGAGGGCGGGCCCTGTGCTGTCCAGTCCAATCAGCTGGTTACTTCTGAGTGAATGTGGATTTTTATAAATTCGCTTGTCCTTGCTTTCAATAAAACCAAGTATGTAGTTTCATTACTGTTTGGCTTTTTTTTGTGGTGAAATCCATGGAGCTGACCTAACTTGTGAAAGGTTTGGAATTGATTATATACAAGGTTCCTATTCGGTATGGAAAAGCATGGAATTTGATTTTGATGTTTTCAACATCCTGAGTATGGAGAGAGGTAAAAGTATGGAAATATTTAAATACAAATATTTCTACTATGTATTTAAAAATCTAGCAATTTACAATTCCTTCAGTGGGACATCAGCAAGGCCCTGGGCAGCTGCTTTGGCCTCTTCCAGGACGTCTCGTCCGATATGTCTGGTTACACGCTGCTCACCATAACAGATTATACTGGGAGGGATGGAACATGCATAAGTGTGTAGGAGCCTTGTGGATAGCGCACTCCTATTAAGACTGCTGGCTGTGAGCTGAAATTTTGGAGCTGACTTGTCAGTCTAGCTGTTTCTCTTTCAGGGATTATTGGAATCGGGAGAAACTTCTGTATGCAGATAGGTTACAGTTAGTCTCCTAAAATTACAATTAAGGATTTCATCCTAACTTTCATTTAGATATTTAATTTTACATTTTTGTCATGCCCCATCGCTTCTGAAAAACATGAAGGTAAAACCCCATGTAGTACCCTCATTTGGACACAAGGTGGCAGTTAAATACAGTGTATATCACCGTTTGGATGTTAATGCTGACCTTGACTGCATAATCCACTTGTTTTCTTAACTGCCCCAGGAAAGGGCTGTAATAGTACAGGACTGAAAGGTTGTCAGTATAGATATCTGTTACCTAGACTTCCACTGTCAAACAGTATATTTTTCTTTTTTTAAAAAAATTAAAATTCCCTCAGACCTACATATCCATGCATTAAGGCGCTTCATTGCCCTTGACAACGGTGTGCAATGTATATTGCTGTTGTACAATATTATGTGAACAGAAGCAGTTGTTTGGCTGTTTGTTAAGCTGTTTCTATGTAAAGGGAAAAAAATCTGCCATGCATCATGTCTGCCTTCATCACAAATTTGTATATTTATAGCTCTGGAAGCTCAATCATTGAATTTGGAGAAGAAAAAAAGGAGACTCTATTAGTTTACTGAAATAATCACTAATCATCTCTGAATATTGCTGTTAATCAAAAACCAACTTTTGAATTTTATGTTAAATATCCTTGATTTATCATTAGATGCTAAAATTAAAACAGTCGGCATCAGACTGTTATTCACCTGCAGGGTAACAGATGTGTAATCCCTCTTTTGACCAACCTGGTATGTCATCATTCTCCACTTTGCGCCCAGATTTGAGCCACTCCACATGTGGTTTAGTCTGTCACTGCCGGCCTTTCCCAGCTTAGCTTCATTTGGCATTGATATTGTATTCGGGGTTAAGCCAGGACCGCCTTTATCCGCCTGGCTTAATGTGACCCCGGTTATTTATGCTAGCTAGTTTATTTTCTCATAATGTTTTTTCGCTCTTTCCATCCGCTCTTTAGCGATTGTTCCGGGTTGTATCCCATATGGCTTCCGTGCCAGATTTTTGTCTTTGGCTCAATCTGGTGCCTTGGTGCCTTGCGATTTCCCTTTATGTCTTTTGCCAATTAAAACAAAAACAAAAGCAACAATAAAAGCCCAGCAGCGCTCCGCCTGTGCCACGTGCCTATGCTGCCCCTTGTGCGCATGGATGCACACTATGCTTCTCCTCGTGTGCACGGATGCACACGCTTCAGAGGAGGAATGCCTTGACTGCCGTTACCCCTCCGGCTTGGTTGTGGTGGCCAAGAAGCAACATCATCATGGGGGTTCCATGCTCTCAATAAAAATACATTGTGTGTATCTGTTAGCGTCCAGCATAATTTATGCCGTCTGCTATTCATTAAGGAAGACATCCATTCTCACATTTGCATCTTGCCCACTCGCTCTTGCAGCTGGTCTCAGTAGAGTCTGTGTGCTTTTGTAGAACTGTAGCCTTTGTAGACCAAAAAAAAAATCCACAATGAATCTTGCCATAGGTTGGGCAACGAAGAATCCATTGGGTAGATCCTTCATGACCTGGAGAAAGAATGCATTTCTACACAATTTCTCCCAACCCCCCGATAAGCCACTTCTCTCTGTCCCTCTTCCTCCATCAGAGCTCCTGCTCTGCACCCCGAACTGGGATTTTAGTCCATATTGTGACTAGAGTATAGCAAACAAGGGAGTGATTAATCTTGTACTGAGTTATTAATCCAGTTCAATTTTATTTGTTTGGGCCTTTTTACAAGGAACATTGTTACAAGGCAGCTTATAGGGTCCCAGATCCAAGGTTCTCAGGAAGACAGGCATAAGTGACGTGGCCCAGGAAAAGCTCCCTTAGAGAAAGGAAGCAGCTTTGGAAAGAAGCAGACCGTAAAAGGAAGCCCACCCTCCTCTTGCAGGAACCAGGAAGTATACATTCAACATGTATACTAATTGTCACATGCATAGTTATACAAAGTACAACACATTGTGAAATACTTCCTGAATCACTCTTTTGTATACTGTGCAAGTTGTTAAAAGTTAAAAAGTGCAAAAAGAAGGCTAAAAATACAAGCAGAGGAGTGTGTTCAAAATTGTACGGTAAAAAGATATAAAGTGAGCAGTGTAACATTGCGGGCATGGTGAGGGGTACAAGAGCACAATGCACATCAGGATGTGAGGTGCAATGGCACATCCAGGTTCAGAGACCTTATGGCCTGGGGGTAGAAACTCCTCCTAAGTCTCTGAGTCCTGTCCATGATGCTCCTGAGTCTCCTTCCTGATTTCAGAAGCTGAAACAGGCTGTTGCTGGAGTGGACTGTGTCCTTTGTGATTCGGAAGGCCCTGCTCCTACATCTCTTGATGTAAATGTCCTGAGATGGAAGGGCCGACCAGTGATCTGCTGCACGGATCACCCTGTGGAGGGCTTTGCGATCCTGAACACAGCTATTCTCAAACCATGAAGTAATGTTCTGAGTCAGGATGTTCGCCACAGCGCCTGAGTAGAAAGTCGGTAGGACTTCCTCAGCTGTCTTAGGTGATACAGGCGCTGCTTAGCCCTTTTGGACTGGACTTGAATGTGACCAGTCCACGACAGGTCCTCAGAAATGTGGACACCCAGATATTTAAAGCTCCTCACCCTCTCCACAGGAGATCCATCGATGGTGTAGGCCCTCTGCTGCCTCCTTCTGAAGTCCACCACCAGCTCCTTAGTCTTGTGGACATTCAGGTGGAGACTGTTTCGACATGACGCCATGCTGCTAGGTTCTCCACCTCAGCCATGTAATCTAACTCATCGTTGATCGGTGATGAGCCCCAGCACCACTGTGTCGTCCACAAACTTAACAATGGTGTTGGAGATATGAGTGGCTTTACAGTCATGAGTGTAGAGTGCGTACAGTAATGGACTGAGTACACACCCGTGTGCAGATCCTGTGTTGATGGCGAAGCTGGTCACCACCTGTGACCTACCAGTGAGAAAGTCCAGCACCCACCCACGCAGTCAGTTATTTACTCCTAAGCTCCTCAGTTTAGTGAACAGTTTGCGGGGCACTATTGTGTTAAATGCTGAACTATAATCAATGAACAGCAATCGCACATAGTTGCCCAGCTTCTTGTCCACATGGCTGAGGGTCATGTGCGGGACATAGGAGATGGCGTTCTCCATTGATCTGTTGGAGTGGTAGGCAAACTGCAGGGGGTCAGTATTGCTGGGGATGGAGGAGGAGATGGTGTCCTTCAGGAGCGTCTCAAACACTTTCCTGACCACCGGTGTTAATGCAACAGGCCGGTAATCATTCAGGCATGAGGGCTTACTGTTCTTGGGTATGGGGACGACGGTGGACCTTTTAAAGCACGTGGGGATCGCAGACTAGGGACTCATTGGTGGTCAGCACACCTGACAGCTGGTCAGCACAGCAGTCATCCAGAGATGGCATCTGGGCCTGCAGATTTCCAGATGTTCACCCGCCGCAGTGCCGTGTGCACATTGTGCTCTGCGATGCTGATGGCGCGTTCATCGCTGATGACGTCACCGTTGTCCGTGGAACCCACCGCCTGGCTGACCTCAAATTGGGTGTAGAATGCGTTGAGCTCATTGGCGAGAGCAGAGTCGGCGCTCACCATGGCGATGTCTTTGACCTTGTAGTCCGTCATTGTGCACAGTCCATGCCACGTGCTGCATGAGTTGCCCCGGGGGAAGTGAGATTCCACACACTCCCGGTAACGGCGTTTTGCGTCTCTTGCTGCGCCCCCCGAACGCCGTAGGAAGCCGCTTTTTAGGCACTCATATCGTCAATGGTGAGACCACCATTATAAGCAGCGGTCCGGGCGTTCACTGCAGTGCGGAGATAAATTCAAGCAGATGGTGGGGCAGTATGGGTAGGTAGAGGTATTATGGAGTTGATAGACAGCTAGTTGGACAGATGGTGAGCAGGAGGTGTAGCACAGGCAAGCTGGTGGACAGGCAGGGGGCTCCACTGGACTACCCCTTAAGGTGAGAGGCGACAAGAAAAATGCATCAGCAAGTGTGGAGCTGGAAATGTGCCAAGGCGAGTGTGATGAAGAATTTCTGGCAGAACCGTCACTAGGAGAGAGTGGAGGCTGAGGATCCTTGTAGGTAAGCATGAGGAACGCCAGCTCACCCAACAGCCCATAAAAGCATCTCTGGTTATAACTCTGGCTGAGAGGGTGTCACCCTGAATCCTGTACACCTGTTGGGGGTTAGGGGGCAACCATACCCAAAATCCATGGTTCGGTATATAACCCTAACTGAGTGGGAGTCACCCTGAATGCTGTACACCTGCTGGAAGTTAGGGGGCAACCATACCCAAAATCCACGGTTCGGTATATAACCCTAACTGAGTGGGAGTCACCCTGAATGCTGTACACCTGCTGGAGGTTAGGGGGCAACCATACCCAAAATCCACGGTTCGGTATATAACCCTGACTGGGAGGGAGTCACCCTGAATTCTGTACACCAGCTGGCGGTTAGGGGGGAATCGTACCTAAAATCCACGGTTCGGTATATAACCCTGACTGGGTGAGAGTCACCCTGAATGCTGTACACCTGCTGGAGGTTAGGGGGCAACCGTACCCAAAATCCACAGTTCGGTATATAACCCTGACTGGGAGGGAGTCACCCTGAATCCTGTACAGCTGTTGGGGGTTAGGGGGCAACCATACCCAAAATCCATGGTTCAGTATATAACCATGACTGGGATGGAATCACCATTAATCCTGTACACCAGCTGGCGGTTAGGGGGGAATCGTACCTAAAATCCACGGTTCGGTACAAACCCTGGTTTTGGGTTCACAGTCCAATTTTCTGAATAACAAAACCTAATAGATGCTCATACACACTTAAAAATAAATATGCAAAATAGTCCAAATAATACTAAGATAAGATTGCATCACAACTATTCATAATAAACTAAATACTGTGTTCTTTAGTACCAGGTGGTCGCATATACCCTATAGCCTTAGTTGTAATTTTTTTTACCCTGGTCTGAATTTCTCAGCAAAAGGGCCTTAAAAAGCTGTTTTCGTTTGGTTCCAGTTGTACACACGTTCAGCAGACATCATTTTAAATGAGTTGGCATGTTGGATGTGTTTCCAACAACATATCCAAGTTCGGTATAACAGAGCCAACAGACATGGCGCTGTATAATGACGTTGGTCAATGACAGACCCCATTTACAATGGTGGTCCCATAACATTTTAATGTAACTGAAAAATTATTATCACCTAGTAATGTCGTAGTAGGCCTACAACGCATTACTCGTGTTTGTGGTGATGCTGGTGTAATCAAACCTACTGCCCTGCCAGTCATGTAAATGTCTAGCACATACACTTACTCACTTACTGTATGTATAGTACATAATACTTAGTAAGGATATTAATCAAATATGCTACCTACAGAGCAATCAAAGCATTATGCATATCCGAATCTGTTCCTCTGAGACTCATAGTCAGGGCAGGCAGGTGTGATGGAACGGTCCTTATGGATGACACTGTAGTTGTGACCCACTGGGCTGACTACTTTGAACAGCTACTTAAAGCTGATCCTCTGGATAGGACGCTGGACATCTCTGGATCTACGGTTCTTGAGACTGAGCCACTGAGTAGTTATGAACCACCCATTCTCACTGAGAATGCACTAGTGGTGAACCAGCTCGGAATAGGGAATGCTGCAGGGATCTGTGGTATCTGGGCTGAACTTCTCCAGGCTGGTGGTAAGGCTGTTCTCCTGAAACTGTAAGCAATCATTGCTTCCATTTAGGAGACAGGTGTCATCCAAACTGAATGGAAAACAGGGAAAAGGAAGGGTTGTCGCCTGGATTGATTCAACTACAGGGGGATAGGGTTACTCTCAATGCCGGGTGAGGTCTTTGCTAGGGTCATCCTCAACAGGCTCTGTGATCACTTGCTTGCTTATTAGTGAGTGGAGCAGTCATATGTTTAAGAAGTCTATCATCTTGGCACTGAGGGTTCTCATAAAGGGCAAACATGAATATGCGGCCTTTATGAATTTCCCTATAGAGCTTGACTTAGTCAACTGAGTTGCCCTATGGGACATCCAGAGACTAAACTACAGGTGATGTGTCCCTTCTTCTGGAAACACCGACAAACCTCAGCAATCTTCAGGGTCTTATCATGGAAGGTCTCCCACATCATATTAGAGTCAGCAGTCACATCCAAGTCTGCAAGTTCCTCACACATCTGCATGCAGACTCATTAGAAACAGCCTGATCTTGGAGACTGGTCTGGTCTAGCCTCATTCTCCTAGTAGGTGGTAGCCTACTGGACCTAAGCTGAATTTTCTGTGGTCAGAATTCACAAAGTGGGGCACTGCAGTTCTGAAGGAGCCCCCAGAGTCTGCTATAGGATGTGATAGATTTCCTTTGCCGCACCACCAGTAGCAAAGTACGAAGTCCAACAATGTGGCTCAGGGCGTTGGAACCAGGATTCAGATCCGCAGACTCTGACCTTTCACAAAGTCAAGAAACAAGGAGCCACTTTCACCCCAGTCTCCTCCTAAGTCTCTGAGTCCTGGCCATGACGCTCCTGAGTCTCCTTCCTGATTTCAGAAGCTGAAACAGGCTGTTGTTGGGGTGGACTGTGTCCTTTGTGATTCCGAAGGCCCTGCTCCTACATCTCTTGATGTAAATGTCCCATGGGGACCCAGACCCATGGGGATGGACACAATCTTCATAGCCAGCCTGTCAGTGCCAGTGGTCGCATTGATGTCGTCCATGACCAGAGGAGTGTCACCGAACGAAGTTGCGAATAAAATGTCTCCCTCATCGAAACATCACTGACCACGGTCAGAGCATGCACTGAGACAACAGATAAGACACCCAAAGAGTGCCTTAATCTTATAATATGCTCATCGAAAAGAGTGACATCAGATACCATCACAGGGGGAGCTGATCTGCCACACCAACTGCTACTCCCTGAGTATAAAATCCTTAGAGTGTCTGGGCTAATAATAAGTGTCCCCACCTAGAGAGCTCTGGTGTCTCCCTGGTCTGTGTACCTCAGAGAGTGTCCCACTGAAATGCAGAGCTCATGAAGAGACAGGACGTTCCATGTGCCTACCCGAACGGGCCATCTCTGAATAGAACCTGAGTGTCCCAATGCGTGACGCATTGACACCACAACAGTTCTGATCCCTTTCATCATGTGTGTATGCTTCCTGGGGGCAACTGCAACAGAGCTAATCCCACACAGAGCAGAAAAGAAATCTATCTGTTTGAATTTTTTAAGATGGCTGGGGTGCCAATTCTGCCACCACCCCTCAATTATTTCTCTGTAAGTTCGAGTACCGCTTGCAGGGCTGCATGCAGTTAAACATTATACCCAGGACTAGGGGCGTATAGTTAGAGGTGAATGGATAGGAGGGCTGAGTCTTTACTAGGGGGGGGCGATGGCAAACTATTCATGACTTAAACCAATAAATACACATTTATTTGCGAGGGATAAAAAACATTTTAGGGGGGCTAAAGCCCCTGTGCAGGACACAGCATAACCATAGATATGAAATATGAAATCCATATCTGTGAGCATAACGACGTCCAAACAGGACTAACAATCAGATTTTCTGGTCCTACTATGAACTATGACTGCAGCATTCTGCACCAGTGGAAGACCGTTTAAGGACACAGAGGGACTCCCATAAAATAGATCCTTACAGTGGTCCAGTCTGCAGCTTATAGGGTAGGCTGTTAATGCCGTTAATATTCAACATATGCAAGATTCAAAATCCTGCTCCCCCGAGGTGGTTTATTGTATACATAAAGTTCACCAGTCTCATGGCTTATGCAAAGAAACCTTTGCTAATTTTTAAAAAAATATATATTTACTCAATTATTTCTAAGTATTGTTCCATTCTAACACTATCAATAAGCATGCATTTTATGTATTAAGTGATATGTGGACTATTTCTAAGAAAGTCATTAAATAACCTTCTAATATGGCGAGCACAGCTCCTTGAGGCTCAGTAATGTGCAGAGTAGAGGAAGAAATGTAAGCGTCATTCCCATGTGGTGTTTTTATATAATCTGGGGCTGGAGTTAACGGTGTGGCTATATAACATAAACCACTTACATCAAAGTCCTGATTTAATCAGAAATATATGTTCGTCAGGCTGGTCCCCAAACAGATGTTATTGGTAGGGTTTTGAAAGAGAAAAAAAATGCTTTCTCATAGAACAATTGGGTATGTAAATTAGATTAATTTAATTACAGTAATATGCAGTTATAACAGACTTCAAGGGGACTGGCAAAATAAGCCCATTATATCCAGAGTTTCTGTATGCCCAGAACACCATTTACTCATGTCACACCTCAGCGCTCACACTTGTGCTATAGATTATTATTATATTGTACATGTACAGTAGTAATCCAATTTTACCTGACCAGATACGTGACTATTTATATTCCTGACTACGTATGTATCTGCGCTGGACATCACCGGCACGCCGCACGCCTTGTAGGCGGCACTGCATGTCCATTATAGCCGAACAGAACTTCAGCTAAAGTTCTTTGTCCCTGAGGGACAAATTGTTTGTCTGTTATAAGCCGTTATATGCGAGTCGGCTATATCGGGATTTTACTGTATGCTTGTGTATACATTTTATAGAATACATTGTATAAAGACGATGGCATCAGAGCATGGTGCCCAACTCCAGTCCTGGGGGGCCAGAGCCATGTATGTAGCTTCATCTTTCCCTTGTTCCACCATAAATGATTCAGCTCAAGAGCTGTGTGGTAATTAGCACAAGGAGTTGAATCAGGTGTGTTAAATGAGGGGAAACCCAAAAATGTGCAGGGCTCTGGCCCCCCAGGACTGGAGTTTTGGCCCCCCTGCATTAGAGGCTCACGAACGATAAACATGCCAAATTTCGGTCACAGTTATACGTGGCGCCATTGGACAATTAATTGGTAACTGTGTAGGCCTGTTCAATATTCCTCGTAGTTATGCTCTGCTGTGATTATGTCGTCTCCTGCTCCAACTATAGATTTATTTCCACTATTATCTTACAAGTTAAATTCTGAGGAGCAGTAAATGTGTTTATTACAAACGCATGTTCTCAGGGAAAAAAAGAAAATACCTGCAGCTGCTCTTATAAAACAAGCCCTAAAAAGTTGAGTCTGATAATGGTTTTTCTGTATGCCAAGGGCTGGGCAGTGGCTTCTCTGACAGAAAATGGTCCCCTTTGTGTTGTTCATCGATCGTAGTTAGTGTTAACGGGAGGCTTGGATATTTAAGACCCCCCCTTTGCTTTGTCACATGCTGCTGCTCTGCTCATGGTACAGAAAATTACCACTTTGTGTGCTTTAAAAGGAACACATTAACGGATGATCTTACATTATGGGACGAGTCATCATCAAAAAAATTTAAAAAGAAAAACATTGTGTACCCCAGAGAATGGGGATAAGCTTTCTTCCAGTTGATTATCAAAATTATACAATTTTTTTGCAAAGGTTCTACAAAATACATATTTGTCACACACACACATATACTTCCAGTCAGTCACATAATAATTAGGCTAAGGTGGACATGAAATTGAACTAGTTGTAGGGGATTCTTTTTAAAAAAAAAAAAAAAAAAATCTTAATTCTTGCCACATTGTTTTTAACAACTCCCTTTAATTTAGTTTCCTTATATATTTAAGATGAGAGGAGAGGGAATGCTGTCGGTCTCCGGATACTACACCCACAAAGGAAAAGGTGGCCCTTTCAGCCGTCTTCTGTCAGGTAAATTCAGCCGCGCCTTCGTCACCTTCGCGATCCCTCCGGCGTCCTCTAGCGCCGAGATACTGTATGGAGGAGCTCGCCGCCGGCTGACCCTCTGCGCATTAGAAATTTATGCTTAACTTATTTCAATTTCCGCGCTAATATTTCCCAAACCACAGCTTGGCCGTTAAATAAAAGTGTGGGGAGGGGAATTCGCAGCGTGAGCCGCCGCAATGGTTGCGGTCCACCTTGGAAATTAATTAAATGGACGCTGTTTCCCAGTAACAGTCGACGAGCTACTACGCCGGATAAATCATGAGAGAAAAGCGAGCATGGACCGGAGGATGTGAATATTTGAGAGGAAAAAGGCGCAAGGGTTTTAAATAAACATTTATTACAATATTTTTTTATATTGTACATATATATGATTTATATTTGTAGACATTTGAACGTAAATATTCTTTTACCTATAAAATGTAACCGACAAACATTAATGTAGCATCAATGATAATCGTTATCAAATTATGCCAACATTTGTGAAAACTACTATCCTATAACAAGGATGGTCGATTACTGTGTTATATAATAAAACGTATCTTTTTTTGTACTGAATAACGGTGAAACCAGATCCGTGGCTTTCAGACCATTTAAAGGCGATTACTGACGAATCAGGTAAAGGGCGATATTTGAAAGGAGAAAAAGCAGCTGGAGGAAAATATGAAAACCAAGACTGGATAATACTTGGAGTGACAAGCATACTGGCTCTTAAGAAATCATATCGTTGGATGAATTGGCATTAAGTCTGTGACTATATGCTTTTGCAGTAGCGTAGATATACAGCACTTTAAAAATTACATAATACCTTTGTTTGTAATGTTATTATAATACTCTTCTTACAAGTTTTACCACCAAGGTTAACTTGGAATAAAATGCACACTTTGACAAATTAACCCCTAAAGTGGTTTAAAAAAGAAATACATAAATTATGCTGATTGTTGTAACACTGGTGGAATGAGTTTTACTGCTACACTATCCAGAGGATTTAGAGATGGGCCTTTATTTCATGAATAAGTGTTCTGAATGTGAAATTCCCCCGGGATGTTGTGTTGACCTAAAATCGTGTCTTTGGTAGCGGTCACTTTCTGGAGGTATAGGTAGCAGGATCCCGTTTCTGCTTTTTGTCATGAAGGTATTCGACCACATGGTATATTGTGTTAGATTAAGAAGTTATTGAAATCTTCCTTCTTTGTTATTGAATAACATGATAGTGTTTTGCACATTTCAGTTTATCTCAATTATCTGTCACAGATTATTAACGCGTCTGACATCGCATACGTGTTTGCCATGCATGTAGGCAAAATTTAGTATGTCCTGATCCGCAGTATGCATGAGACAGTAAGCAAATGGAACCCGGATGACATAATGCATTCTGTGAGACTCCGAAATGTGCAACTGATGTTATGCTCACAAGGCCTCTGGGGCAGCAAAGAACATCGCCTGCTCAGACATTTTTCTCAAGATAATGGAGGAAGTGCCAACTCTGTACAAATTTAGTTTTTAATTTTCATCAAGCCAGGTTATTGGTAAATACCTGGGTCAGGTAGTATGCAAGATGGTGACTGCCCTATATCTAAATTCTTGCATACTGTTGTCATACTGTACATACATAGGCCTACAGTCAGGGGCGGATTAAGGTGTACAGAGGCCCCTAGGCTACAGTAGTCTGTGGGCCTCCCTTTACTGGTTAATGGGGGCCCCCTTGCAGGCTGGCACACGTGGGAGAGATTCTGTGTTTGCATGGAGTCACGCTGGATCAGCGGGTGGCACTCTTACTTCACACTTTCAGGATTTGGTGTTCAAAGCCCACCTTCGTGCCACTCAGACAGGCCACTCAGCTAATTTGTATCACTAAATTGCCTGCAGTGCTTGTGTATATATACATGTGTATATATGCAATGGACTGGCATCCTACTCTGTGCTGCCTAGGATTGGCTCCAGGCCTCCATGTGACCCTGACCAGGATAAGTGGCGGGAAGATGGATGTATCGTCAAAACTATGCTGTTACTAAAAGAGCAGGAAATCGCCCCATGAGCTATATTCTCTGGTTATATATTATTTCTTCTTTAGCACCTTTGCACAGCCCCCCCTCCCCCCCCGCGCGCCTCAGTACACACTGTCCTTGGCGGCGGTTGTGGACGTGTGTGTAGCGGTCGAGTCGTCAGGCAGTGAGGTCTTCCGGGATCCACGGGGGGGGCGGCAGCGCAGGAGGGCCAGAAGCTCGCGGGACACACTGCTGGAGAATGCTGTGTAGATCCAGGGGTTGGTGCACGAGTTGAGGCTGGCCAGCAGCATCAGGATGGTGAAGGCCACACCTGGGAGAAGGGGGTGACTGTGTCAGCATCCAGCCTGTGGCTGTCCTGAGAGGATGCCTTTAGAAAAAAATCTATAAAATCCCCGGAGACTCTCCAGGCATGAATAGCCAAACCCTGATTTAAGAGCTAACCCTACTTTAGCAGTGTCATACACAAAGCTCAGTGGGTTATGTAATCAGAAGGTTGCTGGTTCAAATCTCTTGTTCAGCAGAGCCTTTGAGCAAAACCTTTAATATCTACTTATTTCAATGAATGGTTGACCCTTTGGGTAAATAATCAATGTCTTGCATATGGGGGAATTATAACTATAATGAAACAACTGATTGAAATTGGCTGCTTGTCTGTATCGTAACCAAGGGCAGTAATATTTGGTTCATGTGGCCCCTTAGTACAAATGAAATAAATTGAGTTTTGCATACATAGACTCCAAGAGCCATGGTATTTATAGGTGTGTATTTATAGGCTGAGCCAGATGTTAGAGCAGTATGATGGTCTCATATCTGCAGCGTTAGTGATTTGATTCTGATTTGTAGCTGGTCATTCACAGGCATGTTTCGTGTGGGTTTACCATGTATGGGATGATTGGTTCTCAGAAATGGATGAAAGGGATATAAGATTGTCAACATCTTTTAAGAAGATGATTTTCAAATTAGATGTGTCCCCATTACCTGTATTAAGAAGAATGAACGTCACATGTGACTGTTTATTATGATCTGTTGGTCCCAGCATAGGCTGATGATGTCAGTAAGATCTGACCACAGTTTATGATAAAATGGTGGGAATGACTTTGCTAGGTCAGTAGAATCACTTTGTAGCTTTTATTTTCAGCCTCATAATTTATTTAGCAGATGCATTTATCCAAAGTGATATGCAAGGTTAGATAGTCCCTGGCGCAATTAGGGGTTAAGGGCCTAGCTCAGAGACCCAATGGTTAAATCACTCTACCGATTCTGGGATTCAAACCAGCACCCATCTGATTACAAACCTAGTGTACTAAGCCACTGAGCCACACACTGCTGTAAGTCAATGGGAGGTCATGTTAGTGGTGAACTCATGCTGGTAGGTCTTCATCTAGATACTGCCGTCTGCCTCCCTTTGGGATTTGACAAGTCAGTAAGAAGCCCGGATGCTGGGTGTAAATCACCGTTTAATTGGCTGTGGCTGATCTATCTCACAGTATTCTTTAGGGAGCAGGTGGGCGGTGCTGAAAAGGGTGCACCCACCCCTCACTCTAGAGCTTACAACAGTCTGAGTCCTAAAGAGCTGTGAACTGTGGGTGTCCATCGCACTACATCAGCATTTTCTTGCCGCGAAAGTCAGTGAAAATTTGGCGCCCTGCTTCAAGTGGTGTTGGATTTCCGAGACTCGTCAGGAAGCCTGGTACCCATGCTGCAGCCGTAATGTCTCTTTGCTTAATCCCTTTCCTGCTGGGGAAGGCTTTGACAGCAGGCTTCACTCCTGCGCAGGCCTGCTGAGTAGATGCGCCGGGTCAGTGAGATGCCCCACATCAAAGTATGCTTGGGGATTACGTAGCATTGAACCTTTAAATTCCAGGTTTAGAACAGGAAGGGGACTAATGTTGACTGGAAAGTAAAAATTAAAAATCGAAACTGCAGTAACTCAGGAGGTTTTAGTGCGACAACTAAGTGGCAAAATAGTAATTATGTCATTGTGATATTTGAAAATGATAAATTCTAAAGCTGCTGTCATCAAGCTATAAATGAGAGCTGTTAGCTGGCGACATGGGACTGGCCAGCACTCCCATGCTTTGGATAATTGGCCTCCTGGTTTTGGCAGCTGTTGGGCCTGCAGAGCTGGCTACGTCTTTCCCTTCTACGCAGCCCGCTTGGAGGCCTTTGGCCCAGCTGGACAGATGTGCTCCTCAGGCCTGCTTCAGCCTGCGGACGCTAAAATGCTGCACAAATGCCCAATATTCCCAACACCGTTTTCTTCGGAAGTCCTTCACCGTTCAGAACACGATTTCGATGCTTTCTGAACTCAAGGTAGATGGATTTTCATATTTTTTTTCATTTTTTTAACCATAGACATTAATTTTGCTAGAAATAGATAGATTCTGTGCATCGTATTAGGTGAAATATAAGTTATTTTTTTAACTTCATCTAAAAAAACTCTGGTCATCGAATATTCGAGGACTAGAATGAACATACAAGCGTAGATGGTGTGATTTATCGGGCTCCTGGCTGTACACTTCAAACGTAATTGATGTTGGATGAGACCTGATCCTCATTTCGGCACTTTGCCTTTGCAGGATCCCCAGGGCAAATTTTTTCCTTTGTTCTGATCTCACCCACTGTCCACTACTGGCTGACATAACGCGATGCACAGGGCTGGTCAGCGTTATAATTATGCAATTACTAGCATGCTTTGCATCACATCACATCATGCGTATGTTTAGAGTAAATTAATATGTGTATTTGTGTATTTATATCTGTGGCAAAGGGAGTAACCTCGTAATGTTAACCGTGGAATGCGTGTTTCGTTAGCATGTAGCCGTGAGTGTTAATTAATGGAGTAACTTTCGTTCTAAAAGAGCAATCATCACCTTTATTAAAATGACTCAACCACTTGCCACAATGGTGTTTTACGCTTTTTATGTGAGTCTGCCACATCAAAAACACTCTAGCATGGTGGAGTTTGGTAATATTGACTGGCTATCCACCCCCACCAAATAATACATTCATTTTATGGAAAGCTTGTCTTTTAATAGACTGTGATGCGAATGGCTTCAGTTGCATTTTAACTAAGATGGCTAACTTCTTTTATGTTCCTGCCAAATAAAATAATTTTTCTTCATAAAGGTAGGACTCGGTTTTCCTAAAACTTATTCCCTAAAATAGTTGCCGAAAAAATGAGGGATCACCTTATAATTGAGGTGAAGCTACTGTGAAAGTGTCTGCTGAATAAATTAAGTGAATGTTTACCAACCAATCTATTATATGGCCTCTTGTAAGAAAACACACACATCTGTAAGAGAATTGCATTCCTGAGGCCAGCTCTCCAGTTTTACAACTTGTTTTGGTGTTCTGACCAGATTGGAATCAAAACAAACATATCTGTTGTACACTTTGAATATTCTAATTGCAGAACATGGAATGAATGAGTTCTGTAAATAGCAAGCGCGGAGAGACGTTGTGTTTGCATTCTTAAAATGTCTCTCATAGTTCAGCCACATGCATTGCTGATGTGGAAACACTTTCGTGCCCTATACTGTATTTAACATGCCACATATACAATCCAACAATGACAGTGTGCTAAATGTACTTCACTGTTTTAATGGCAGATTAATGGCAGCGCTTGTTGTTTTCAAGTCGCCAATTTATATTCATTTTCAGAGAGATGGTATTTCATGCGCATGGTGCAGTCGCATGCAAAATAACTCATTTTCTTCTTTGTTCTCATCTCCCAAACGGCACTTCACCCAGCTGTGTGCTTAATAACGGTTCGGGTAATTAGCCAGCTGCCTTTCTACAGCGCATCACTCCAGGCTGTTTAGGCGCCAACGAAGACCCAAAACACTCATAATTATGGCAGCATGCACTACACAGGGTTACATTTCTTCAAAAGCCGCGAGATGTAATGTCACTCCCCCAGAGAAATGAGGGTTATGAAGGAGATGTCTGAGGTGTCCTCATTAAAACGGTCATTAAAAAAAGATGGCAATAATAAAGAGATCAGAAGCCTCACCTTGGTCTGGCGGGTTGGGGTCCCAAGCGGCCCACAACTGCACGATGAAGAACGGGGACCAGCAGACTGTGTAGACCAGCACGATCACCAGTGTCATTCGGACCGTCTTGGACATGGCCTTCGATACTCCATGGGGGGGCAGAGCCGGCGGGAGAGGCGGGTGTGGGGATGGGTTTGTCATTGATTGGGTGTTGGATGCAGTATGGATTTCATGGGAATTGGTGGGGTGTGAGGAACCGTGATGTAGGGTGGAGTCTGGAGGTGAGATGTGGTTCTGGTGGGTAGTGGGATCATCGTCCGTGCAAGAGGTCATAAATATGGGACAAAGAGAGCTGTGGTCATGGCTTGTAGGGCAGTGATCCGAGGGCCTCCATGGGAGGTTGTTGAAAGAAGATGTCTCGTCACAAGAATTTGGAAGCTCCTGTGGCGGTAGGGGTTGGTTGGAGAGACTCTCCATTGCCACATTGCAACAAGAGCACAGGGAATTGTTGTTCTTCTGTAAGGAGCGCACGCTTCGATCCACTCTGCCCCTCCTATTGTTCTTTCCACTCTGCTGAAGTTTCCGGACATGGAAGAGGACAGAGCTCCGCCTATATTCCACGGTCATCGTTCTCTCTGACTTAAGGTAGATGTTGTCATGGATCTCTCGGAATATCCGCACCTATGTGGAAGGGGAGGACTCGGTGAGAGTCGTTCATTTGAGTAACCCATGTAAGGGCTGTCAAGTTTATGCATCAACACGGTATGGGACACGCAGGTGGTCCTACTGAACATCTGGATATCCAGATGTTTCATATTGGCCTATCCAGTTTAACACCCCTTTGAGGAAAGATACCGAGGCAACTAACAGGATGGGCAGCAAGGTTCTAGAGGTTTTGGAATTCCAGGAGCATTATGGTACCTGACAGATGGTGATGATGAATGCGGGCAGGACAAAGACAGCCACGGTCACCCAGGTGACGTAAGCTTTTAGTCCCCAGGACTCTGCAAAGTGTCCCCAACACTCAAATACTCCAGGAGACACTTCTGACATGGAAAAGATGAACACCTATGAGAAGGAGAATCAGTTGGGTCACAGAAACACTTGGTTCCTTTGTTACCACTATCCTTCAGCTAGAGAATATGAATCAAGTCATAGATGGTACTCATGATAACTACATTGTTTATGACCGTTTGCTGAGAAGCTGGGTCGTGACCTACAAGAGGACAAAGCTAAGACAAACTGTTACTCCTCACCTGAGGCACGCTGAACAGCAGTGCTAGCCCCCAAGCCACCATGATTGGGGTGTTCCAACGAGACGTTACCCCACCGCGGTAGGCCTGCAGGGGGCAGCAGATAGCGTAGTGCCGATCAACGGTCATGGCCACAATCATGTAGGAGGATGCAAACATGCCCACAATTTGCAGGTACTTCACAGAGCGGCACAGAGCATCGGGACCTTGGAACCGCTCCGTTATGTCCCAAAGCAACTGAGGCAGCACCTGGAGAAGATGACGGCACATAAAATAATCTCAGCATCTGGCACATGTCACCCGAGGGTTGATGAAATATAGAGTGTAGACCCCATTGGTCCAAAGAACAATGTGAGCATGCCCAACATCAGAGTTTGTAACTGGTCTGATGTTAAAGCATCATTGTCACCATTAAGCAGTTAGGATTACAGATTGAAAAAGAAGAGTAAGCGCTGTATTACATCAGTGACAGATTACTGCTTTTCAGTCTTTATTTTTTGTGAATTCTGGACCTTAGCTTCCTGAATTTGAAGCTGACCTGCCACCCTAATAGGAGACATAATCAGAATATAGATGGATGGATGGAATTTGGATTTGTGTTCTACTAGTCAACCATTAGGTACATTTTAAAAACGCTAGCTGTCTGCTTCCTCACATGCTCTGATATTTGCGAAAGATCAACCACAATGCAATCAATTGCAGTGGCAGTGTTACACATGCTCGCTGAGTCATCCTTGGCCTTCTCCATACCATTAAAGCATCTTTAGGATGCATGTCTCCCACCCACACAGTGTTACTCTTAGAAAGAGGATGTTCAGTCTACATCAGGGGTCTCAGAGTACTGGCCTGCAAGACAGGCGTGTTTTTTAATCCTTATTTGTAACGCCATCCCACTAATCGCCAAATTTTCCTGAAGATCTCAATGCCAGTGGCCCCCAGGTTATTTGAGTTTGAGACCCCAGGTCTGCATCTGACTATGCAAGAACTAGAGGACTAGGAACAGCACTAACAGGGGTTCGGAGTTTAGCGGAAGCTCGCGGGCACGTTAGTGGTTACCTGGAATAAGGCCACCACCAGGTCAGCCAGACAGAGGTTGATCATGAAGAGATGCATGGGCGCGTGGTGTTTCCTCCTCCTCAAGAGCACCCACAGCACAAACCCGTTGCCCAGGGCTGTCAGAGCTAGGATGAGCCCCAGGACCGTGATCTCGGCCTGGGCCAGGGCCATGTCTCGCACCCTGGGCGTCGGGGCGGCGTGCGATGTGGGTCCGGCGGTAACCGTGGCATTCTCTTGGACAATCCAGAAAAAGGACCCGCCTCCATAGGTGCTGCTTAGGTTGAAGTCAGGAAATATGGGAGGAGTGAGGTTTCCGCTTCCTTCCGCCCAAGTGGAGCGATTCGGTCCGTCCCAATCGGATTCCCAAGAGAGAGCTGCCATGCCTGCACAATGACACCATTTGCAATCCATAAATTAGTCCAGGGAAACAACAAACATTAATGGTGGCTTGCAGGAGATCACTACAGAGCGTGTGCCTTTGAAATTATGTTTGATGAAAAGCAGATGTGGTTGCTGAATTGGAAGAAGGATATTGCTCTCCCTGTTGCGATTGTGAAAATGGGACCCTCCAAAACAAGACATGCTAAGCTGTCATGCAGCTTTAAGATGCCCAGGAATCTGTAGAGAAGCCGAGCGGGAGGGGTGTTTGGCTGTAAGAGTTCAAAAAGTCCACCTTCAAAATAAAAAAAAAAATCCCAGGTCACTGACTGGTTGGCATTTGGCCAGGTTTGGGGTGGGTGGGACTCAAGGTCCATCCTGGCTCTCCCAATGGAGCTGGGTCTGAGTCCTAGAGTGGTAATCAGTCAGTCTCACTCACTCTGTTTCCTGCAGTCTAATGGGTTCCTGTAATGATAAAGGGCTATGCCACATGGGCTAGGTGAAGCACCGGGAGAATTTAATTTTGCCTCTGTCATCTAGCCTACAGGTCTGTTCTTGTTTATCTGCAAAACTGGTAAGTGTAATGGCTGGGGCATGTTTATTAAGAGACATTTTTAAACATGTTAATTCTACTAAGCACAGCTGCTGTATGCAAGGCACTGTATATGTGTCTTGCACAATACTCTGAAATGAAAAGCTTTATTTGCCATTTGCACAAGTACAGTTACATTGGAACAAAATACAAGACTTATGGCAATTTCTTTCTTTTGATTGCAGTAAAAGACTTTTATAATTTCCCCTTGCCGGGGCAGAAAAAAATGGTCCCCAGAATGCCACCTGGCACACCCCAGTTAAGAAAATGTACTTGTTTGTTTCACGTGTTCCCAGGGCACACAATATTGTTAATAAATGATAATGATAATAATAATAATAATAATTATTAATTATTATTATTATTATTATTATTATTATTATTAGTAGTAGTAGTAGTAGTAGTAGTAGTAGAAGTAGTAGTAGTAGAAGTAGTAGTAGTAATAGAAATAATAATAATAACAGTACATTTATTTCAGACCCAAGTAGCAAATGTATTTAGGGACGGCACTGCTCCCCCGTCCCCCTATGAGAACAGCTCATGGTTAAGGTCTGAGATTTATTAGATGGCAAGCCAACATTCGGTACTCGTAGGATTTACATGTTGAATGCAGAAGAAGTGGGAAAGGATAAAGATCTGAGTGACTCTGACAAAGGCCAAATAATTATGGCCGAATGCCTGGGTCCGAACATCTCTGCAAGGCAAGGCAAGGGTGCTCACGGTCAGCCGTGAGGACCACCCACTGGCCGCGCTCCGAGATGAACCATCACCATCCTTCTGAGACCCGGGCTCCAGCCCGCTGAGCCACGCATCACCCCTCTTCTGCAAAACCACCTCTTCATGCTGCCTTTTTATAGTTCCAGATTTCAGCCTCTTCCAAACTTTACACTAATCTTGGAGATGCTGTTGTGCAAAGCAGCATACAAAGGATAAGAACTTGGGGTCAGACAGCAGGACCAGCGAGGGTCTCTTGAGGAAGCAGGTGAAAGAGCATCACTCAAGAACCTAGCAGTAATATGATTTCTTGGCTGAACACAGGATTCAGACCTACAACCTTCTGAAGCCAGATGCAGATCCCTGCCCATTGAACAATATTCTAGATCTAATCCCCACTCTTCTCCTCTGCCTCAACCCCATTCTCTTCCTTCTTTCTTATCCGCCCCCTTTCACTGTTTTATAAACTGTCCTCATTAGAGTGATGACAAAAGCTTTACTTCCATCCATCCATCCATCGGTCCTTCATGCCTACTTGTACTATGCATGGTCATATGGGTCGGGAGCCTATCCCAGTAGCCACAGTCGCAAACCATGAATAACCCACAAGGCCCCAACCCATTTCAGAGCTTTATTTACACTTTTCCAAATGAGTCCACAGTAATGAAAAAAACACCTCGTAACCAGTAGCAGACTGGGTTACATAAGCAGTGACGGCAAGGTCATGAGCCACGACAAAGTGACAGATGTGAAAAATCTTGCGTCGCAATTCCACTGATGACATTCTGAAAGCATGCATGGGTGCAGCACGTCACCAGAGAGAGGCTTACAAATGGCATGTAAACATATCAACCATAAATCCTTAAAACAGATATTACACACAGGGGAAATAAGATAGAGAACCTCACAGGAAAATCGACTGCCTCAGAGTGGCGGCAGGCAATACGAGTGAAAAAACATCCAAATACGTGCCTTTGCACCAGTCCTGTTGAGTGCCTTATGTTGCAGTGGCCAGCTGTATTTATGTACATATAAAAACAAGGTCCATGTCTTCACTTGCTGCTTGACAATTAGGGATTCTCTTTCCATGCCACATCAGCTTCCTGTTTCCATCTGCCTGAAAGTTGTGAAAATCTGCATCATTGCATTCTTTTCTCATCGTATTGATGGATTTGTCCGGATGATTCTGATGATTCGCTGGATCACCAGCATATCCGGGCCCATGCAGCATGCGGAACATCACGCTTTGTGAGCTGTCAGTACCAGATTTAAATATACCACTTTGTCACAGTGAACCTGAGCTGACGGCAGTACCCGTTCGGCGAAGGAAAACGCACCTTACAAACTTCTACCGTCTCATTTTATGGTGTCAGTTGTAACAGAATGTTCTTGTAAATGTGTGCTGCAGCGGGTTAGGATGCGGCCGCCTGTGATTGGACGTTACTGGTTTAAATCCCACATATGACAGAGTTCTTCCGACATTGGCCCCCTGAGCAAAACCATTAACTCCCAGTTACCCCAGGGACTGGCTGACCCTGTGTTCTCAACACGTCCCTTCTTTGGGTAACTGTGTGTGTTGCTCATTCCATGCAAATCCCTCTATGCTCCACATCCCCACTGTCCGTGGAGATGTCCTGTCTTTTTTTTTTTTTTATCTGGCTTCACACCCATTTCTCCAAAACTAAATGTTCTCCCAGAGTGTTTTCTTGTGAAATTCTAGCACGACAGACAGACTCGCTGGGGCAGAAGTAATCCACAAAGTCAGCTTGAGTGATAATGCCTTTTTCCTACGGCAGCCATGACACTGGCAGGCCTGCAGGCACCTGTGCATTCGCACCTGGAACATCAACGGAGGTGTTTTTCTTCACACGTTTCAGGAAATTTCCCATGGACACTAAGTGGATTTCACTTTCTGATCAAGGAGCCTAGTTACTTATTTGCCACCACCATTCGAAATGAGAGTGTGGTTGTTAAATAGATGAGTTTTCATCAGCCCACTTGGCGTCCTGTCTGTTTTAATTTAATCTCTTTAGCAGATGCCTTTATCCAGAGTAATGTACATTTGTTTTTCTGAGAAAGTGGGGTGACACATTCTCTGGAGCCATTAGGGTTAAGGACCTTGCCCATGGGCCCAATGGTGAAATCACTCTGCTGACCCAGGGATTTGAACCAACAACTTTACGATCACAGTCACAGCATCCCAGCCCAATACACACCGCCCTCAGTGTCATCACAGACGTTGATCCCTCGTCACTATCCCCTAATCGTACATTTATTTTAGGCAGTGCAATTCTCATGTGTTTGTATCACTGACTCAAACCTATAGACTCCTCACCACCATGATACTGCATAGGACTTTGCGAATACAGAAAAAGGATGGATGAATAGACTAGTCTTCTCACACAGTCTGTGATCCTGTCCTGTAACCCTCCTACCTCCACAAATCCCAGACTATTGTGTGTTTAATACCCACAGTCTCACTCCGTGCAGACAGGCAGAGAAAACGGGTGGTCGTTTGGCTTCAGGACGGGGCCCTTTCTTCTGAGTGTTCCTCACCATTCATGTCTTCCCTGTGAGACCCATGTCCCTGCCTGGCATTCTGTTGCCACGACGGAGGCCGTGACTCATACCTAAAGTCAAGCCGTCAATCAGAATCTAGACCACAGGAGTGACACCGTTCACAGCACTGCACGTGAGGCCAGCTCTGCGTCACGGGGATGGCTGGAGAGTCGCAGGAAGACAAATCCACTGCCTCAAGAAACTGTATTGGGCGTCATCTGCACCGAGCTCCAGACAAAACTCGACAGTGATGATCCAGAGATGACCCAGGACTGGTACCAAAACACCTGCAGTATTGCTGTATGCCATGCAGCGCAGACTGGGCACATAATGGGTATTTGGTGGAGAGAACAGAGGCAGGGGTGGAGTGTGGCTTACTG
The DNA here is from genome assembly GCA_019775955.2 of Pollimyrus isidori. Lineage (NCBI taxonomy): Eukaryota > Metazoa > Chordata > Actinopteri > Osteoglossiformes > Mormyridae > Pollimyrus > Pollimyrus isidori. The sequence goes on from JABFDZ020000131.1 coordinate 6,148,492, forward strand.
GGTTATGATGCTATATCTGTGACCAGAAGGTTGCTGGTTCACATCCCAGGGTCGATTGAGTGATTTTACCATTGGACCCTAGAGCAAGGCCATTAACCCCCAATTGCTCCCAGCACAGGCCCTGCTTTATCAAGGGTATGTTGTTTGAAGAAAACTGTCAGCTACAAAAATAAAACACGTAGAATGCCAAAAACAATCTATGGTTGGGTTGGTATGTGTTACAGTTTCAAGCCCTGGCTGTTGCACCCACATGCAGAATACTGCACTGCCTAGGTCAATAACTAAAGAAGAGTGTCAATTACCTTAAGAGTCTCAGCAAAGAAATGAACAGAAAAATGGGAAGTTGGACTGCAATAAAACATATCTCCATTCTGAGACAACACGTGTCACAATGTTTACGCGACGTTATACTGTCGGCTCTTGCGTTTCCCCAACAGCAAAACAATACTGCTGTTGTCATAGGAGAGATTTGTGGAGTGGGTGGGGGAGGGGGTCAATCCCTCATCTTCTGCTCTCTCTCAATTCTCAAGGGCACCTGTACTTGTTCTCTCAAAAACACAACCCAGCACAGTTATCTCTCCAAGTGCGCTTCTGAAATAATTGTCTGCGTATGGCTTCCAAGGACCTGGAAATACATTTCAGAATCCATTTCAGACAACACAACCTTTAAACTCTTCCTCCTTCCAGTTCAACAGCAATAAGTCCATTGATGGCATCACATAAATAATGTTAGTAAACCAGCCTTAGCCTTCAGCCATATAAAAACGACAGAATCCTTAGATTTATATGAATGATTATTTCTCTTATGCCCAGTTTCTCTCCATTTGAGTGGTTTTTCTAACAGATTCCTCCTTTTCTGTTTTGGTTTTCACTGCAGGGCCTACACATAACTCGCAGACTTCCTAACAGCTTGAAGCCTGTGCTGTTTTTTGAACATAAAAGCTGCACTTTCTCCATATAAAATATGTAATACTATGATTCACATTCTTTTTCTTTTCATAGCTTTCCAGTCCTTCCAGCTCCAAAACAGCTTTGTTTCTACTCCGCCCCCCGAATTAGCACCATGACTGTACTCAGATGGAGTGAGAGAATTAAGAAATAAAAGTGGATGACTGTCATTTACAATCAGAATCAGCTCATGATCAAAAATGCGAAGTGGGGCACTGATGAGGGTTTGAAGTTCAGCAAACAAAAACAGCTCTCACGCATGAAGCAAATCTCTGTAATATGAGTCAGACCATACATCCGCTTGTGGAAAGAAAATGACCAGGTAGCGCAAGACAGTGGATCTAATGGACTAATTTGCACCCCAATTAATGTCATCGTGCTGTTGATTTTGTCAGCCCCCTAATAACAGCGCCTGCCGAGATCGGCGGTACAAAGGCCTCGGCTCTCCCGTCCCTCATTCGCTCATCCGGTTCCTGGAAAGAGCGATATTTTTATGCACGGACAGCAGCAAAGAAAAACAACAACAACCACAGATCGGACACCTTGATGCGCTTATGTATTACGGTCCACACTACAAAAAAACTAGCATTCAATAACACGGATTTACAAAGCACATGAAGAACATTAGACAAGATGCGGAGCTGTTCCCCCGCTCCCACCCACCAAAACTTAAAGTTATTAATGGACACCGCGATCGCTAGCTGTAAAGAGACATACGGCTGGTGTTTACACACCTCCACTGCTGAATGTGTCACTGATCATCTCGTTATTCCGGTACCGGTCACAGTCTCCATAAGCCTGCCAGCGATCGACGGCGTTTGCCCATAAATACACACCTGAGCTCCATGTGGACGTTAATGCGAGCAAACTGCTCTTGATCGCCGGCCTAAAGATAAACTCGATGCATTTCTCACCTCCGGGAAGATTATCAAGACCCCCTCACATTCGATTTTATAATTGCCGACTGAAATGAAAATTAAGCAGCGGGGATAAATCTCTTTATGCTATTTGTGTCCCTGTTTATTTCTCATACTCTCCCTCTGTCCTTCGAACTCTTGTCTTAATTGTGTTTAAAAGAAAATTTCACTTATTTATTCGTGATTAATTTTCTCGAGGTGATATTGCTCTCATCCGGGATGTTTGGGCTGCGGGCTATTTTTTTCAGGATGTCACATGCTGGTATTCGACGGGCTTCCAAACCAGTTTTCCAGTTGTTATATCTTTAACATTCTCACGAGCCCAAGATGCACTTTGACTTAAGTTTTTGAATATGAACAGATCCGTTTCAGAGGAATTACACGCCCTAACTCATAAGTAGGTGTACACGCTCCTTCTTTTACTCGACCTGTCACGTATCCAGATGTTTCTTGCCTTGTCCCTTTTACAGCAATCATTTTGATCCTACCATTTTTCTCTCTTCCTCACAATAATTAATTTTCTCTAGCTATTTATCCCCTCAAGTTAAAGACACATTAACCGTACCAGTGAAAACAGGACCTGTCACGCCGGGATGTGTTACAATGATGTAATGCCTCCATGACAGAATTAACTATACTTGAAAAAATGGTGCAATTGTTTTAGTGCTGTTATGTTTTATATGGTGCTTTTTGTTAAATATGGAGGTGTGCTGTTACTTGATAGTCCACAATAAGTGTCTTTATTTTTAGTGTATTTTGAAGCAGTTACACAACATCTCTTCACCCTCTCCACCTCACATATTCCATATGTATGCCTGAAGAGTAAAAAAAACAGGCAACCACGAATATTCTGTAAATACAAGCATATTCAAGTACCAGTGGTTTTTAGTAAAATAACACTTGAATTATCACATGAGGATAAAACTTCTATTTCTTAATGTACGGAAGAAAATATTCAGTTCTCCATGCTATAGTCAGTAACTCAGCACATGTTGTACGCTCAGGGGTCAAAGTTAGGTCCTTGATATTTTTCTTTTTCCTCATATTTATTTTAGTGCCTTTCACTCTGTCAATATTAAAAGACAAGAACTGCTTTTCACCTTGTGAACGGTGAACATCAATCAATTGGGGGAAAAACATTAGTCAGAATAATCATGAAGATGAATGAGCTTCTGTTAGATAAAGATCTGTGCATGTGTGTGAATGTGTAATGAGCTGTTTCCATTTTTATTGATGTCTAATGGATAGGTTTTTTTTCTAAAAAAAAAAAAAAAAAAGGCTAATGCCACCCAAAGGACACACGGCTTTGAAATAGCAAGACCCTTTCAGCTTTGGTCAGGCATAATCCAAAACAAACCAATGAACTTTTAATCTTATTATTCTCACCTCAGACTCAGAGCATGGCTCATTCCACGTTTGTAATCCTCTCCACCGTATTTCCTGTAAAAAAAAAAAAATTATTAACATGCTGTATTTTCTTACAACTAGATTTTTTTTTGCACAATAATGTGGTAACTGCATAAATTATCAAGTACATACTATATCTTTGAAAGGGAATCTGTCATCAAATGGAGATATCCGCAGTCTGCAGTATGTCCAAAATTATTCAGAAATGACAGTAGCTGCCAAGGTTTTAAAAGATACTTACTGTTTACTGGTTCTGGGCTGTTCTCAATCTGCACCCTTCAATCCACAGTTTCTGAATCAGTTCTCACATAATCCAGTGTCGTCCATGCAAGGCGAAGGCGCGCACACACACACGCACGTGCGGCGTGCCGGCTGTGTGTCCGGGTGCGTCTGTCAGATGCTCGCTCTGCTTGGCGATTCATTCACACAGTAGAGACCGCTGCTTCCTCATTGGCCGCTGCATATATAAACTTGTGACTGTCTGTGCATCTGTTCCTTTCTCTCTCTCTGACAGGCTTGTAGCTGTTATTTTTGCTCAGAGTTTACACAGTTGGAGAGTCGGTCCACAAAAAAAAAACCAAAACATCCATAGGTTGAAGTCCCACCTTTCTCTCCCCCCCCACCCTCCCTCGCCTGTCTCCTTCTCAGAGCTGGAGTGAAATATTAGTCCTCTTTGTGCTACAGTTTCTCCCCTGTCCTCCCCTTTCCTCCCAGTCTCCTTTTGCCTGTCCTCTGGAGGAGTGGGCGGGGAAACCTGGTACTGGGAGGGCAGGAGTGTGAGTGGGGGGGGGCGGTGCCAGAGCCTGTTCTCAGATCAGCTCCCACAATTTTTCCTCCCTGAATGTCCTTTTTCATTCTTCCCTGCACAAAACACGAAAAGAAAAAGCTTTAAGGCTTAGTTTCCATCCCTCCCATACCTACTTATTCTGGTCAGAGTCACAAGGGAGCACTAGACTATCCCAGGCGGCACTGGGCAGGTGCACACCCTGAATGGAATACCTGTCCATCATGGAATATACACTAGAGCTGATTTAGAGATACTAATTAGCTAAACTACATCTTTGACTTGCAGTGGGAAGAGCATACAAACTCCACATTCAGAGCTGAGGTGGGATTCAAACCCACATTATGCAGCAAAAGATCACACACTCCACATGCAGAGCAAGGATTCAAATCCATGTCATGCAGAAAGACCATACAAACTCCACACACAAAGCTGAGGCAGCATTCAAACCCACATAACACACTTACGAGCTCCACATGTAGAGCGGAGGTGGGCTTCAAACCCACATGACACACGTACAAATTTCCACATACAGAGAAGATTTGGGAATCAAACCCATGTGATGCAGGAAGAGCATACAAACTCTATATGCAGAACAGAGGTGGGCTTCAAACCGACATACAAACTCCATTTGCAGAGCAGAGGTGGGATTCAAACCCACATGACACACGTATGAGTGCCACATGCAGAGCAGAGGTGGGATTCAAACCCACATGACACACGTATGAACGCCACACGCAGAGAGGGGTGACTGAGCTACCATGTCACCCCAGCCTTGCCCTCCATTATAATTCAATTAATAATTAGCAGCACTAATTAAGTCCCTGGCCAATATTTTTGTAAAACTCCACACACTTTTTTTAAAAAACACGGCTCTAGTAGAAATGACTTTCATTAAATGTGTCAACTCTCACTAAGCAGTCTTTAAATTGAATGTATTTCTTTTATTTGAATGTGAAAATAGTCTCCTGTCCCCTTCAAAAAAAGTTACAATGGAAGTCAAAGCTAAAAGCAGTAAATTTATGCAGACATTGAGGTAAGTGCATCTTTGGTTTCTAACCTGTAGCAGCCAACATGAAAGCACTGAACTGGGGCACAAAATCAAGCATTCCCTCCCATTTTCTTCTATGCTTAAAAATATCTAATCCCTGCGTGAAGAAGCTGTGAAGAACACAGATGGAAAGATCAATGTTTTGTGTTTCCTCCTTTAATTTAGTATATTTATTATAATCATAATGTGATTTTTCAAAGCAAAATAAAATTTTATCATTAGCTAAATATTGGAATGATCAGAATGTCTTCTTTTTGTGATGTATCTTCCATTGTTATGTTATTAATTGGCTCTTTTTTGCACAACTCTTTTCTTTCAACAGATGTGAAATTCCAGCCATAGCAGCCTGGGGCATATCTAACGTCTGGAGAACTTCTGTGACCCAAGGGGCATGACAGCCAGGGAGGGTGCTGTGCATGTCTGGGAAGGCGTCTTGCTGTTGTGGATGCTTTTATACATCCTGGACTGCTAATGTTGCTCATTGTGTCTAAAACTCTTGAGCCTGTTCTTCTAGACAGAACAGGTTCTCTAGTTGGTTTCAGAACTGGACACTCCAGTGAGGCTGCCCATCATGACTACTGTGGATGCCCTGCAATCTGTAAGAGCTGCATCTTGTCATATGTTCTCATCCCGTTCGACCCTTCTGCAGCCTTTGGCACAGTTATCTGCCTGATCCTACAAGCCAGCTCTCTCCACTCAGCATCACAAGGACTGTTATGTGATTTTTCTGAGCCAGTTTCTTTGGCTGCATCTAGGTCACAGCAGATATCAGCTTGGATGCCTCAAGGTTTAGTCCTTCTTCTGCTCCTCTCTAGGTAAGATCATCCAGTCACATGACATCACCTATTACTACTATTCTGACGACATTCAGATCTATCTGACCTTCTCTCCTAAGGACAACATGCTCCTGCTGGGATCTCTGCATGCCTGGTCCACATTACAGCCTGGATTATCTCTTCCAGCTGAACCTCTCAATGGCCGAGGATCTGGTCTTCTCTGTCATCCCTACTGTTAATGTCACTGTACAGCTTACGTCATCAACATGCTCTCCATCAGGGTCTGCCAGAAACCCAGTGGTAATAATAGATGGGCAGCTATTCTTTGCTGACAGTATTGCATATCTCCAGGTCTTGTAGATTCACTATGTATAAAATCAGAAAAACCATGCCTTGTTCATCAGAATATGTATCTCAGTTTCATCTAGGCACTTGTCATCTCGTTTAGATTACTACAACTCTTTACTGAGGGCTACTAACTTGTGCTTTATTAAATTACATTATTAAAAATGCAACAGCAGTTCTGGCTTTCAGGGATGTTAATGGAAGGGCACCTGCCTGCATCGGGTCTTCCCTTCTTTGGTCAGCAGGCCAATTCAGCAAGCCTGGGGATCCTTTAAATATTACTTGTACAATACATGTAACTCTATGTGTTTGTTGTGTGTGATTGTACAACGTTGGATCAAACTACCCTATCTACATCAAATTACTCTAGTTGTCCAAGAAGCATCTCAGAACCAATGGCGTAACTTTGATTTCAACATTGGGTGGGACCAGAAACCGGCATCGTCCTAAACACACGTGGTACTCCCACTATACTGGTAGGGTCGTGTCCCTATCATCCACACCCAAATTTAGGCCCTTGCTAAAGACCCATGTTCTTCAGAAAGTCTCAACTAGCTGCTCCAACCACTAACCAGCTCCGTCTTTACTGGGGATCCCTTGGATATGCTCTCTAGTCAACATGAGATGCTGTTGTCTCGTAGGAGCCTGGTCCTCAAGGTGTTTTTCAGTTCAGTAGCTCTCCTGTATGCTTTTCGACATTTTTCACACTTTGCACTCTAGAGCTCCTACCCCGATGCTAACTTACATTGGTTATTGGTCTCTCAGTGGAAGCTCAGTCTAGCTATACTTATACCTAGTTGGCTCCTTGACAGCTCTCTGCCTGTGATGTATGTATGCACTGTGATTGTCTGCTGCATCTGTCAAATATCTAAATGCAATGTAAATGTACATATACTTTCATTACAATATCTTCATACCATTGAGGCCCCTTGAGCAACTTGGCAAAGCTAATGCCTGACAAGGACACAAACCTCACCACCGAAACGCCATGGCTGCCATCATCAGCTGATCATAATCTGCGACTTAGTTGATACAATGTGTTCTTCATTCCTGAGAAAGATAATCATAACTAACACCGCTGTACACTTATTATGGATGGAGAAATTGCCTTGTTGGCATGTTACTGTTTTTTTTTTCATTGTTTATGGGTGCAGCCCCCGTGAACAAATGTTTGCTAGCTGATTAAAACATTACTTTGGGCTGAGTCACCATTAGAGTTGCGAGGTTTAGACCCTCATTTTGAAACCTGACACAGAAATGCCAGTCCCCTTCCGTAACGTGATGCACGATAATACTCTAAAGCCACTCTGTTTGCAAGGCTGGTAGACAAGCTGGTAGTTGGCACATAAGTCATATAGGCTCATTGAAAGGGAACCTCCTGTCTGCTTTAATGTGACGTCCGTCATGTCTTGAGTCTCCGTTACTGCGTCACATTAAGGGTCTATGTGAACGTCATGTGTTAGTGTGTGTGCAACCGAGCCTCCTGTATGGCACATGCATGTCTTCTATTCAGATTTTGTACAGTTGGATAGTCTACGAAAAACAAAAAGAACAACAAAAGAACGTTCACAGGGTGCAGTCCCACCTCCCCCTCTCCATCCCCCCAGGGATGAACTGTGCAGACTCCAGCAAACGACTCTGAGCACAGAGGTCCCCAGTCCACATACTGCCTCTGATGTTGGTTGTTTCAGCTCAGTTCCTTGTGCAGTGATCATCAGCCACATCTTCTGTTTCTGTCTCTTCCATTTTACCCTTTACAGTCCATTCTTAAGCACACCTAGCTGTTTTATTTCAAGCCATAGTAGCAAAGTCAGTGAAGTTCCTTTGTAAATTTGATAACACTGGAATATGCTGCTGTGGGCAGTGTGTGGTTCTGCAGCTCAAGGCTGTGCTTATAATCATGAAGGTCACCAGCTCAAATCCCAGAGTCGGCAGAGCGATTTTGCTGATGGGCCCCTGAGCAGAGCCCTTAACCCCAGTGACTCCAGGAACTGGCTGACCTCACTTTCTGAAATCTGTGCCACTTTTGGCTAAAAATATTTGCTAAATTAAAAATGTAAAGGGAATTTGTCAGAACCTGCAAACAGGTGGACAAATTCAGTAGTAAGTTCTATGTATCTGGCTGCAGGTTCTCCAAGGTTCCTTCTTTATAGGAAGATTTCCCTGCTACTGTCACCTCTGGCATCCTCACTGGGGGCTTTAGGTGGGGCTCATGTAAAGTGCTTTGGGACAATGAAATGTGAAAATGCATTGTACAAACAAAAATGAAGTGAAGTGAAATGGATACTAAACTCGTGAAGTTAAACTATACATGTGGATGACGAGAGCAAGTATAATGTAACATTCATGAGGCAGTGACATGATTGACAATATTGACAATAATTACTGCACATCACGATTTCTTGTGCATAGGCGGATTTGCATTATAATCATGTTTTTGCAGCAAATTTAGTTTTTTTGTGGTTTGAAAAAGTAGCACAGACGGGATGGTTAGTGTCAACATGCAACATGACTAACAAGAAAGTGGATAGACTGACAAACAGGATTTTTTATCCTGTTTTGTTATAATTTTCTTCTGTTTTCTGTGCATTTCATCTGTGGCCTACTATTTTCATTAGATTAATCACATATATTTTTAAACCCTGCAATTTTCAAAGCTAAATGCTACTTTACTGGAACCATGGCCACATTTATCAATGTGACCTAATTCTCTGTACTTCAATGTAGCCTGGAGGAAAATACATTGAACTTTGGTGATATACTAACAATAACCAACAATTGCTCCCTCTCTCTCTCTCAAACACACACACACACACACACACGTTGGTATTCATATCTTTGTGGGGACTCTCTATTAATTTCTCTAGGCATAACCATCATCCCAACAATGACACTCTTTAATCCCCACCCATCCCTAACATTAAGTAACTAAACCAAATACAGTACAAGATCTTTGACTTAGTTTTTTTATTGTAGGGACCAAAAAATGGTTCATAATAGTGGTTCAGATGACAGGTTTTTTATTACACACACATGCACATACACACATACATGTACACACACATATGCACCCACACATGCACACACACATATACACCCACACATTCACACACATATACACACACATATGGAAATCTGTGTCATCAGAATTTGAATTTTATATGCCACTGAAATTCTAACACTGAATATTTATGCATTGGAAATTCGATGGTCCGAATTCACGTGCAAAAATACAAGGTTAAAAATATAATGACAACATTTCAAAGTTGCTCAAATTCGATGATCCAAATTCACGTGCAAAAATACGAGGTTAAAAATATGAGTTCTACATCCGGGATACCATGGCTAAGCAATCGAATCTGTGACTGGTTTCGACTTAATGCAACCGCCCGGAATACCTGTTCTGGACGTTTGTATCCCAGGCAGTTCCGAGGCGTTATCCGCTATTTCTCCCGAATATCACGTAAAGCAGTTATAACTGGTTTTCATTTAATTTCCCTGGTTTGTTTATTGTTAGTTACTGTAATGTTGTGCTGCTTTATTTGTTTAAACGCACAGTCTGTGAAGAAGGCATTTAAGTAAGAATTGCATTGTACTCTGTACATGACAATAAAAACTTTGATTCCTTGAAATACATGTATTTGATCTTTTCCCTGACAGCTATTTTTTTACACAAGGCCACTATGCACAATAGTTAATTTTTTTCCACTGATAACAGTTGGAATCAAGAGTTATTGTAAAAGAAGTAATGTGCATGCAGGTGATATTTGTATAGATTTATCTACACCCTCCTGCAGTGCAGCCAT
>JABFDZ020000131.1:6197924-6224998 GCA_019775955.2 Pollimyrus isidori
CCCCACCCCCACACACACACGCACACACACACACACACACACTTCTCAAAATGCCACTGAAGTCCATTCTTCAAGGTCATCAAATCAAAATTAAAACGTAATCACCAAAACATTTCATGTAGAATGAATGATGTGGCAATTCTTTAAATAGGAGTTTCAGCTTCTGCCATCTCAGGTATAATGGGGCCGAGTGATGCACCAACCCCGAGGTTTCTGAAGCAAAAATTTGAGAAACCATCAAAGTTCCCCTGATTAGTCAGCGAGACCAGGTCAGGCCTCACTTTGAAGCCTTTCGAAAATCTGCAATGAAACTATTTGCACCCATGAAATACCAGATCCACTCGCAACATTCACACCTTTTCTCCTACAGTGGACCGTGTGATGTCAAAGTCTTTTTAGAAGGTAACAAAGACTAATACGCAGATGAGAAATGAGCTATTATTACACTGACCGTGCCGCGTGACTCAGTGACAGGTTGTATGAGTAAGAAGTGGTTTATTTACCTCACCTCCATATTCAGCACCGCATAATGACAACAGCAAAACTGTAAGCCAATTAGTAACCCAGACATACAAAGTTGCAAACTTTCAGATACACTAATAGGAGGCGAACTCTCGGCAGGACCAGTTAGACCGTGAAAACTAACTTTCCAAACACAAGTAAAACTCACAAGTTGGGTTTGTAAAAGGCCTGTAACAGAAAATGTGGAATTGCTACAGCTTCACACTAATCTGACTTTAGAGGAATTACAATAAAGTGCCTGAAAGAAACCAAGGCCACCATCTCCGCATGAGACTTACTGATCACACTTACCGATTACTGATAATATGACTCTTGTCTGTCATTTGGTGCACTGACTGCTTAGTGCTATAGATTGCCAAAGAGACGAACTGGCCTGTGACGATTTCAACTGCGGAGGAAAGCAGTGATGAGAGAACAGAGCTGTTCGGCGGTAGGAGAGAAAGGGATGGCAGTGAGGAATATACCATAGCTAAGTGATTGCAGACGTGCTCTGGCCGAAGCGCCGGGGTCTTGGGAAAGAGAGGAGTCTACGCTCATTCTTTCAGCAGTGTAAACAGCAGCAGAAGAGGCTGCGAGGCCAGGTCAGAGGCCGTCCTTCACAACAGCTCAAACCTTTAGCCGTCTTCAATACAAACAAGACCACACAAAACACACTGATAATGCAGAATGAATCTGAAAAAGTACATCTGTATTACAAACCTAAATCTACAGCACAGTTCCAAGGTCAAATCGTCAGTAAACATCAACACAATTACGGCACAGTGCTTCTTGCGCAAAAAGGAGTAGCGCCAAGACCAGAAGTATTTGCACTGCAAGCCGTAGAGCTGTATGGTCGCTTACTTAAGGAACAGCAAAGAAGGCACACATGAAGGTCTAACAGAGCGACACCGTAAAGGATTTTAATGGCTGACACGTGAAAAAGACCCCTGCTCTGTGGTTAATAGATTCCAAGAGTCATTTGTCAGTCTGACACGGACAAACACTCCAGGCCAACAAATCACCGACATGCTAATGTTTGAGCTAGATTAAGGAAACTGTCGCCCCCTCGTCGTCCCGCCAGATCATCTCGAATTATTAAACCCCGAGTAAACAACGCAAATAATTTAAATGTGTCGCACAAATCCTCCCCTCAAATGGCTTTGACCAGTTCAAAAAACTTAGGGGAGGGATTTTATAAAAAGAAGGAAAATAACCAGATTCTTTTTGAAAGCCTGAACCCCAAATAATTATATGGGTGGGGGGTTTCTGTTACAAAAGAACCCCCCCCCCCCAACCATTTTCACATACCTATTCAAACTAAGACATCCTTATAAGGACACGGGTGTGAATTGTGGTAATCAACCTCAAACCAGAGCTCTGGGAGCTGAGACGGACTGACCAGAAGACTTCAGGCGGCTTTGGCAACATGCCCGGTCTTAACTCTTCCTCATCTTGGGTTACTCTTTAATTCTGCCTTTTACTGAACTGTCCGCAACAGCCACAACAGCTCAGATCCTGCCAGGGCATGCCGGCACGCCTCACTCTGCTTTCAAATCCAATCGATTTGCCTGTCACCCCCCCCTCACCCCAGCTGAAGCTGACGAGGTCCGGCGACAGCTCCCAATCAAGCTACTCATGGACAGTGAAGAACGGGGGGGGGTTCGGAGGCTTGCTAATGACTCGCGACCCGACGGAACGTCCCCCTCGTGAAAGCGTGCAGCCAGACGCCACTTGGAAGGAGCCTGAGGACCGAACTGCCCGACTTTGCGGGTAGCAGGCATGTAGCTGGCCAGAGACATTCACCGAATATCAGGAAATTCCACATTAGTGGTATGACGAACCTTGAGTCAGGAGAGCAGAGGCTTTCTGGGAGATTACTAGCCTGACGTCTCGTAAATGAGACGCCTGAAAGCTAACATGCTAAACTACCGCAGCGCTGCGACTGAAACGCCAGTCTTTGCGGCAGTCAGGGATTTCATCAGCCGGTTACAAATGTTTGCTTGGTGCCCAAAAAAGTAAAATAAAATGATTTTAGGCAGGGTAATTAAGAAAAACTCTGGAGAATAGGAGAGAGGGAGACGCAGGCTCGGCACATACCCATTAGCACCTGCGTGTCGGTGTGTGTGAGGAGGATATTTTGTGTGCATGTGTTAATTGTTTTGTAGGTGTGTGTCATTAATTTGTATACACGCATATGAGAGGCTGACTCTCTCCTAAATCCTGACGTGCGTCTGCAGCAGCCCCAGGAGGACGGAACTCCTTTTTCCCTGAAGGCTCCCTAGAGGACACCTCCCAGATATGGGGTGGAGGGGGGATATATATTCCTTGCCAATTTTTTATGTTTTCAGCCTGGTAGGGGAGTTTTGTAATGACTTTGAGTCACATGGTGTGTCTGAGGCTCAAGCCAGGAAAACAATAACAGAAGACGGACATATTCACACCAATTAGGCGGCAAACTCTGAACTCAGGGCTTGGAACCTCAGACTGTGCGTACGACCACTCCATATAACACCGCCGACCTCTAAGATGCCATCTTCCCCTCCTGCTTTGGCTGTTTCCAAGCCAGACAGCACTTCAGAAACACAGCTACTTAAAGGACCCTCTTGCCATTTTTGCACATGTGTGTTCCCAGCGGGATACTTTTCAGGAATCCACAGATGTTTATGAAAAACAGGCTGGGGATACAGCAAGTTCAGATTAGCATGTACAAAAAAAGAAATAAATATCAACTGCTGTTTCCTGTATCTGCACATCTCTCGGATCAGGAAAGTGAGTCCACTCATCAGGACTTGACTCTGCTAGCATGCTGGTCGTGAGCCTTGCTTCTAAATGGATGTGACACCTGCTGCCAGTCAGAGTTAGGCCGTGTCTCAGCTCCAGGCCGCTGTCGCCATTGGACGGACCAGTTTGCGTGTCATCGCTCAAATGTGACCTCTTGCAGATTCCGTGACGTTAGCATAATTAGGAGACTCTCTCTAGGCCGCGACAAATAACAGCTCAGAATCAGCCATCGGACAAAAAACAATGCTCTGAAAGTCTCACCATCCCAACCACACACACACAGACACACACGTGCTGTCATTTAAAGAAAACCAACACCAGATGAGAAGTACACATTTTCCCTAGAGTTAACCTACATAGCCGGATGTTTTAGAAGTGATAAACCCCTGAAAATTATATTCTCACATAGGTTTGGGTTGCAGGACTGACATTTCACACAGGATATTCGACAGCAATATAAAAGACTTCACGCAACTTTTAGAGTATAGAGTTTACAAAAAAAAAAAAACAATCAGTCCTTATTACAAGATCTTGATATTAGGTAATAAACACTGCATATTACACAATGTTTAGTTTAGCGTCTATGAGCGTGCGTGCATGCATGTGCGTGTATGTTGGCAAGACGACCGTTCCAGGTTCGTACAGCGTGTTGAGCAACTTTGCTGAGTGTTCATTGGGAAAAAAAACGAAGTAGGACAGTCCAGCTGTAAACAATACTTGCGTTCGTAAAGCATCTCCTGTCGTCGAAGGCCCCGGGCAGGCCATGGAGGGACCAGTGCCTTCCCCAGCTCTTCAAAGTGCCGGTTCCCTTACCGTACATCTTGCCCTCATCGGAGAGGATGATCTTGCGCCGGCCGCAGGGCGGGTAAATGGCCAAGGCTTCCTGGAAGCTCTGCTCGATGTCGGGGCTCCACACACCCTCCGCGTCCCCATCCATTGCCTTGTCCATCTCATCGCTGCCCTCCTCCAGCGCCCCCTCCGGGCTGCCGTTCGCGTTCCACTCGTTAGACGCAATGGTGACAGAGGCCCCCCGGGGCTGCTGGCAGAGAAGGGGGGGGGGGGGGGGGTGATTAAAGGAAATGAAGAGGTACAGATGTGGGAAAGTGGCATTGTGTGCGATTTTTATTCAAACAAACAAAGGGCTGAGATCCCTTTTTGTTTGGTTTTATTCTTGTTTGGTAATTTGCGACACCTTTAGGGTGTACATCAAATCACATCACTTTATCTGGCAGGTGAGTGAAAAAACTTATATGCAAAGTCACACAACAGCTACGAAATAGGAAGTACACCAAAATGATATACATAGCATTGTAGTTATAGACAGTGTGCATGCTATGGTTAACCTGCAGTTAATGACGGAACAACTTTAATACCCGTGGGATTATCACGACCTGTCAATCTCTGCCTGGCTCAACAGAGATAGTGACAATGCAGTAACAAACAGGACAATGATTGAAGTAGCTAGTGGTGGCTTGTGATGCACCCCTTCCATCACTATCTAGCCCTACTGACCCTTCTACATGCTTACCCTGTCCATATATGAAGTACCTCCACTGACTGGAGACACTTAAAGGTGTCCAAGCCACTAACGGACAAACTGCCCAGTGGATGCCTCAAAAAAATGTATTCTATTCAATGGTGTCTTTCAATGAAGACAGTTAAGGGGCTTCACCTGTGTTAATGTTCACTGGTACGATACCACAGTGATGTGTGTGACACAATTAACTTAAGAGCGAAAATGCAAACTGGAATCAGCTTTCACCCATTACTCCGGTGACGGAGCATGCCTGTACATCTAAAATAAATTCTTTCAACACGTTCGATGTACATGTAAAACGTACTTTTTTAAAAATCACTAACTTCAGCCTCTCTCTATACTTGTTTAAGTCTTGGTAAATGACCACAAGACAAATGTAACTGAAATATTATACAATGAGGTCTAAAACTTACTAATAAGCACATGCTATAAAAAAAATTCCTGTGGTATGGTAGTGTGCCTCCATGCGGTCCTGTAACGGCTGAAGCTAGTTAGTGATCTTAAGTAGTTTTCAATCCGTCTGTACAGAACGGCATTGTTCCTGAAAAAGGACCACAAAATGTAATTGTTGTTTTTGTCTGCTTAATAAAAAAGAAATATATAAAAACCATCCTCCCTAAGCTGCGGGACTGAGCCGACGCCAGTTGAGAAGGCCTACTCCGGACGACACATTTACTCTCTAGCGATCACAAGAAACAGCCTGCTTGACTTTGCACAGCAACGTTCTGTGCCTCTTATAAGAGGTGGGGGGGGGGGGGGGGCTGTTTGGGAGGGTAAACAGCTGGACAAAAGCAGCCAGAAAAAAATTAATTAATCGTAAATGTCCAGCTGAATTACTCACTCCCTCGGTGTGGCATAAAAATAAGCATTCACATTCGAAATGGGGGGAGCAGGAAAAAAGAAAGAATTAAAATAATTCCTATTATTAAACAAAACAAACTGGGTGATTAAAGAGAACAGCAGTGATGCCACCCTGATCCGCGGTTTGAGTGCAAAACAGCCAGACAAGGAGAAAGAAGACATAAGTAACAGGTGAACTGAGCGGTAAGAACATTTGTGAGGGAGACCATTTGGTGCCAAAGACTGCGACAAAGGTCACATGCTAATAGAGAATGTCCTTGTCCTTATATTAAGCCCTTACAGCAGCTTCTGTACCAGGATCGTGTGGCCAGCCTATGGATAGCAGAGGGAGGAAGTTCCCGTTCTGTGGTGTGGCAGGGTTCAGAGGCTTGGAATCCTCACATGTCCTTATTAAGACAGGCCCAGGGATCTCTGTTTCTGCTCTGCCATCTCCCTGGTGTCCAGCGAATCCCCTCCCCCC
This sequence comes from Pollimyrus isidori, assembly GCA_019775955.2. Lineage (NCBI taxonomy): Eukaryota > Metazoa > Chordata > Actinopteri > Osteoglossiformes > Mormyridae > Pollimyrus > Pollimyrus isidori. The sequence goes on from JABFDZ020000131.1 coordinate 6,204,065, forward strand.
TCATCCCCCGCCTCCTCTTGCTTGAAGAGTCTCTGCCCAAATAAGGACAAGAGAGTAGGGGAGCCATGTGGACCAGGGAATACGGGAAGGGGACGTTTACCAATTTAGGCGTCCACCCCGGGCCTGGAAATCCCAGCACTGCTTTTGCTGGAAGGAATCGCCAGGTCTCAGCACCAGCCGGCCCCTTAGCAAGCACGAACAGGCCAGACGAGCCCAGTCAAGAGTTACACGAGGCTCAGTTCGGGTCTCTGCTTAGCACTCGGATCATGTTACCGACATAAAGCACTAATAACAAATATGCCAATTCCCCCTTTTTAATAACAAATCTATTCCCTTCTCTGCAGCTCTAAGCTTTCGGTCAGAGCTGAATCTGACACATGGAGATCAGGCGGCTACAAGCCCGGATAATGGGATGAGAATTGTGGAATACGTCCATGAAGTACTCCTCTTCCCAAAGTCCTCTGGTACAAAGCATCCAGGTACATACCAGGAGGAAGCACCTCACCGCCCTCCTGCAAGGCGGAGAACCTGTCATAGTCTTCCTCGAGTGATGTGCGTACGGTACAACATACTTACATCTGTATAAGTTTCCGGCAAATCACTCCAGCTGCTACTGGCTAAGGCCTAATACATCATGACAATCAGCACAGATGGGGTCTCCCTGCCTGAGGTTGACTCATCATAAGTCTTTTTCTCTAAGTTCATAACCTAACCAGGAATTTTTTGGCTAAAACAAAAACGTAGCCATGTCCTGGACACTTTCAAAACAGGCAACCAGGGTCTACACAACCAGTCAACTCACCATCCCTAACATTCCCAGAGTGCTGCCCATTCCATGTTATAAACCCCACAAACATATAGAGAATGCCCTGTGCACGCTTAATCCTTTGATTCATTTTTTTTTGTCTTGAACAAAACCAGTTCTTGTTTCGGATGTAAATTATCCCCAACGTTAGCCGTCCATCTGTATCAGGCCCATTGTGCTATAAAACCACATTAGACTGAGTATAGAGTCGTACGGCAAACAATAACAGAAAAGATCCCTTGTACTACGGACCGCAGTAGATTAGCGGCTAAACTCTTTGTGTGCCGCGCTTGGGGGCCACCAAGGAAGGAGAATCGGGATGAATCAGCGCTACACGGTCTGCAGGCCCTGTGATGCGTTTCCTAACAGGTGACCATGCGGGGTCACCGTGGGAATGGGCCGCCGACGCTGTGGGAAAGGTCTACGGATCGGGACACGGGTCAGGCGAGACTGGGAGACATTGGCATGTAGTGGCAGCACAGGAAGCTCATTTTTTCTAGAGTGCCTCTGAGAAGATAGAGGGTGAGGGAGGTTCGGTCGGCCCAGGAAGGCAGCGCCTGGCCTAAGAAACCGTCCTGCTCCAGATCTGCTGGAGTGTAGCTGCTTATGCTAACTTCCAGATCCCTGGTGTTGTTAATCATTATAAATCATTGTAATATCCTTTGAGGCAAGAGGGATTAAAGGGGTTGGTAGAAGGTGCGTGACAAGGAGGAGTTTTATTAGTGATCATGCTATGTGTACTTAAATTCAAAACTTTTCCAAACACTAAGGAAGGTTAGCATGAATGTCATTTACTAGAACCACACATCATATACTAGGAAGAGACTTGGCTAAATACACATTCTTCACTGAAAACGAATTTATCATAAATTTATCTACATAAAATACTGGCTCCAAATGAGAAAGAACCATGTAGTGCTATAGTGATTTGCACTGTGTTTTGTATTCGTAGTTAGATGTACTGTCTGCGATCATGTGATCTGAAGATCCACGTCACAGTCCATAAGCTCTGGCAGGCAGGAGGATTTCTCCAATTTCCTCAGTGAGAAGAGGGTAAATATTTATTCCGGGATAATTAACTATTCGATGCGCAAACAGACGCGGTCTCCCGGGCGACTAGCAGATCCAGCCAGAAGCCCAAACGAAGGGGGCTAACCTTCTGCATGCTGTTTTGTCACGGACAATGTGGGGGGCGCCGATCCACGAGTGGGTCCCCCGCGCAGAATAGAGTCACATGTGCCATCTTATCTGTCCTGGGGAAGCCAGCCTTCTCTTGCCTGTCTACAGCTGAGGCTTATTTCAATGTGAAGGGCCCCCCTCCCAGAATGAAGGCTTTGTTAGGAGGGTTGCTAGTGCAGCTGCAACTCTTGTAACACTTGTTAGCCCAAGGCACCCCTGGAGGGGGTGGGAGGATAGCTGAGCTGCTCTCAGAGTAACAGCCCCCTCCGGCCAGACTGCCACCTACAGTACCTTCTCTCTCCCTCTCTCACACGCACGCACACACGCGCACATACACACGCACGCGCACATACACACGCACGCACACACGCGCACGCACACATACACACGCACACGCACAGACACACACACGCGCGCACACGCACAGACACACACACGCGCGCACACGCACATACACACGCACGCGCACATACACACGCACACGCGCACATACACACGTGCGCACACACACACGTGCGCACATACACACGTGCGCACACACACACGTGCGCACACACACACACACGCGCGCACACACACACACACACACACACACCCTAAAACACAACAGGCTCACTCAGAGAGAGGAGCAGCTGCTCTTGCAGGTCAGGTTACAGATAAGGGAGACATTTTTAGGCTGTGGCCCAAAGATCAGCGCAGACACATGGAAGCAGCCATGCTCGGGGTCTGCTCTGCCCCAGGGTGCTTAGGCCATGCCGCACCTACACCACCTGACAAAGCAACACAGTCCTTAAGAGCATACAAGAATTATCGAGTTTTCCTTGATCAATATTAAAAAGATAACAGGACCTGGAGCACTCATTATGCCAAAGCCATTTTCCACTCACAAAATCGATAAGCAGTCCTCTTTAAAACTATACTTTCCTGACTAATAGAAATGGCAAAAAAATCCCCCAAAATATCCGGTTTGGTCCCTGAAAGGTTTTTCTCAACTCGTACCCCACTCGCCCCCTCTGCCAGCCCTCTCACCAAAACCACGGCCCCTTAAATGGCTGCAGTACCAGTGACCGCGGACTCGGCTCCCCCCCCCCCCCATCCCCTCGCAAAGAGGGAAGAGAGACTCAAGCCTCATTTCTACTTCTAACGCAGGGCATCTTTCCCATTTACATCGCGAAGGAGGCAAAACGAGGAGGTCGCCAATCAGCTGGTTCTGACTCCTGTCTGTGGAGATTCACCGATTTTGCCAGAGACAACAACACAGCAGCTACCAGAACTGTGGCTGAAGGGCTAGACAAAGAAGCACCCTCTCTACACAGCTCCCAACCTTCTGGGCACAAGACCTTAACCTCCACTGTCTCCCGCACCACCCAAGGTTCCACTCTGCACACACCCCTGCCTCAGCCCACTCTTCTTCTGGCTTTGATGGATTATAACTCCCTCCCATAATATCCTCCTACTTCCGCTTCGGCATTGCATACAGGAAGCAAGAGAAGCAGGGAGCGCAGAGGTATCTGAGGAAAGAAAACACTCACACTCACACACACAAGGCTTGAAAAGCAAAGGGGCCAAAGCTGATACACCGATAAAATAGACGGCATCATTTGAAGCAGTTTACCGACTAGTGTGACGGATGAGTGTGATTACATGAGTGTGAAATGAGTGCCTTACAATAACTTCTATCCCAAGTATCCCAAGAGGTTCATTTTTTTTATAACTGCCTATATACTAACACTCTGAATACATATTACAAAACTGCAAAACCACTGCACACCCATATACTTAGAGGTACTATGGTGTGGTAAACAAATCCTTGCTGCTGTAAGCTAGCAGCTCCTCTAGACAATCTTCAGAAACATAATTATTAAGGCCCCTCCCCCCCGAGTCATTAAACATAACTTACCCCATTCTACCATCAAAACCCCAAAATTGAGCAAAGCACAAACATATGGAATAGTTTGAGGTCTATGAAGGAAGGGGCGAGAACCACTTCTATAAACCACAAATTCCAGCACTACTAAGGGTTCAATCCAAACTTCCATTCACATAAGGTTCCTCTGCTTAGGATCACCACACCGAGGATTCTTGATTCCTCACAGCATTTGGTGAGCAATCCATCACTCCGATTTTGTAATTCCACAGTCATATATGTATCTTGGATATCGTGAAATCAGACAAGAAATTGGAGTCCTACGCTTAATTATATTGTGGTCCATTTTGCAACCAGAGCAGCTCCAAAAGCTCTTAATTTTCTTCAAAATGTCAGTGAGTGAGATTTACAGGTCATGTGACCTATCAAAGAATCCTGATGGTCCCGTGTTTCTACTCGCCCCAGTTCAACCAGCAGATAAGACACCCACCCTCCCAGACCATTCCTGTAAAACAGACAACCACCCCCACAAATCGAATACTCAGCTCCTCCCCTCTGTGTTCCCGCGGCAACGCGCCACACAAAGCACAACTGCCAAACACCAGCATAGTGCCACGCCGCGGTTCTCCTCACGTCCACTAAAGCATGTTCTGACAAGCCTCACACGCAGCAGGTCTCTCTGTGCACCTTCCTCTGTCACAGGGAGCAGGGTTGGGAACGCAAGCTTATCACAAGCGCCATCCCCTTGGGCCAGGGTTCAACAAAGAGCTGCAAAACCCACGTTGGACCTGGAGACTCTGAAATCAAGCAGTCCAGAAGGTTCCGATTAGGTCTAAATGGGGCTCATTTAGGGCAGAGGGAAAATTATATAATAAATATAGCAGCAGATGGAAAGCTATTCTAAAGCTCCCATAGGGACTGCTGGAGAATGGGCACTGAAGATATGAATACTGAGGTACCAACAAAGCTAACTGTGGAGCAGACAGAGTGATGAGGGGGATAAGGGACCTACAGCAGCCAACAGATGAAGGATATCCTGAAAGAAAAAGCCACACAGGAGAGCAAGCGACAAATCAGGGATAAAAGCAGTGAGTCTACGTGAACTCCATCATGATCTCTATGGGCGTGTATTTAACCGATAGCTAAAAAAAACTGATGCTGAGGTCTGGCCAAAGATACAGACATCTTGGAGATCCCATCTGGCCATTCCATTTGGAGCCATTGACACAGATAGACGGGGAACATTTGACATATTACTGAAGCCAAAGCAGATGCAAACGCGGCCACAGGACAGGACGTGATGACGTATGGCCCCAGCCAGCCGCCTGAAAGGGAACAGCTGTGTGACCGAAGGGTTAACAGTATGCAACGGCACGCTATTCTGCTAATCCAATCGGCAGAGGGCTCGATCGCTGCTAGGCCAACTTCTGAAACACACACAAACCACCTGCGGACGGCAAGGCTTTGTAGCAGTGAAGTCATACTTCACATGGACAATAGCCATCCTTTTGATAGCACACATTTGTAGGTGGCCATTGATGCAACTGTAGAGAGACGGCTCTTGGCATCATTCCTGTGTCGGTAGCAATGAGAGACATACACGTCAAGGGTGCATTCCTTTCGTCAGGCCATTGTCTTCGAGCATAATTACAGGTGTAGGTAAAAACACCTCTCTATCTTGCCCACAAACAGGCATCCACAAACCTGGGCTCAGAGGAGGAATAAAGCAGCAAGATTGTATCCACAAAAAAAGTGACTTAAGTCTGGCTGATGTGACAATACGCACACTAGCCATATATGGATTCTCTGGTACCTTGCCATGTTTATTTTACAGTTATGTTCATTATAATTGTTACTCATATCAGTTATTTTAAGACAATGTAGGTTTAGGTTTGGCCCCTTTCTCATGGCTGACTGCCCAAATAGAATGTAGAATTTGTTCCTTACTTTCTGGAAAGAAGCACTCGAATTTAAGTACACTTAAGTAAAAGAAATGGTCATTACAGGAAAAAGTTAATTCGACTCATTAAGAACATTTGCAAAGCGTTCATTATTGAGTTAAATAGGTTATTTTACAGATTATTCTGCCAGATTCTGTCAATTATGCAATTATAGCCTGCCAGTTAAACAGAGACACAGCCAATGGCTGCATTAGAGACTTCGAGTGCTTTTCAGGTTGGATTAAACCCTTGTGTTCACAGAATAGCCGGCAGAGAAAAACTCATCGGCATCGGAGCATTTCTTCTTCTTCTACTTTATAAACACCTAGCTGGCTCCCTGAGACCCCAGAGGTGCCAAGACACAACAACACGCTTAGTGATCTTCGTTAAAAGCTCAGAAGGCTCCATAGGAGACGGTCGCTTGCCTTCTGTGAAGCGGGTTGTTTTTCTCAGGAACCAGAACTGACAGGGTGCAGACCTCAACACAAATGAGCTAGGAAAAAAATGTTCTTGATTCCCATTTACACGGTATACATCATCACACTATACATCATATGTTATGTTCAACATAAGAAGCTGATACCAAGTACTTTTCATAAATTTTCTAGGCTGAAATCTCGTACCTCAAAATCAGTAATGCAACAATTTTAGTCATTAGCAACAGCAATTAGCAATATTTCCTTTTCATGTCTGATTTTTCATGGAGACTAAATCCACCAATATTTCATTGCTCTTGTTCCAGTGTTCTCCTTCTTCAAGTGGCAGCTACATCAAATATCTCAAAAACAGTTTTGCCATTGGTATCCTGAGATGACTAAAAACTGATGCTATGGACCTTTTGATGTAAATATTGCAACATTCAACTAGCAGTAATAAGCTGTACAGATTCTTAGAAGACAGAATTGAGGAACTCAAATATTTGGATCAGTTAGTTTCCAGAATATGCTCTCCAATAAATAATATAAATGAGAGAACCAACGCATAAAGATTTAGGAAACTAAAGCCTGTAGGATTATGCAATTCAGTGTTACTTGGATTCATACATCTCATCCTGACTGACAACAAAGTAACTTTTTGTGGGTGAAATTCTGCTTAGAGCTACCTTTTCAACACCTTGACCCAACATCTCAGTTCAGTCCTGTGCTGGAAGGAAGCATCCATTGGTTTCACACAACACACATGTAGCTGCTCAAAGCATTCTACAGAGATTCTCATGATATGGCACACAATACATTCATGTTTCTGACCATGGATTACTGTTCACTGCTTTTCAGTGAGTAAAGATTATTGACGCGCAAAGCCCCTTGAGCGGACACTTTCGACGCACGAGACATAGGTTCTGACACGTCCGTCTTTCAGCTGGAGACTAGCCTACGGCGGCTGGTTTCACATTACACATCTCACTCCAAAAAGGCTGTTTCCAGGGTGGCAACCCCCAAACTGCATCTCCAGCAGGAACGAGTTCCCCAGGTGAAATGCTACAGTGTCGCCTAGCCTTGTTGACCTGACTGGTGTTTTTTTTTTTGCAAGGAAGTGGCCATACGGAAGACGGACGGGTGGACAGAGAGATTGGCCAGCTCACATAGACTTTCATTTATTGCAGGTGCAACATAACCTCACAGAATAGGCCCATGACAGAAAAATAATCACTCGTTCAGTTTCACAAAGCCCCTGCCCTTCCAGTGACTTCTAACTCTAAAGCTCTGGTTGACGTTTCATTCTTTCCAAGCTAGCAAAACACTTTACACACCTATTCATCACACACTGGCCATAATGAGCGCGCAGGTTTTCCTGCAAATTAGCTGCCGCAGGAGGATAAATATTTCACTAGGCACAGTTAACACACTAACATCCCTTCCAGGATAAGTCATTCTGGGAAGGAAAAGTGAAATGAACTATTTCCAGTTAAGAGGAAATGGCACAGTGTGTATAAATCTACGCCCCAGCACCTAAAACAGAGTCCTATCTGTGCTGAACTAGTCCTGTATGGTGACATTCCACCACACAATTAATCCAGTTATCAGTTTAAACTGCCACAGATTTGCCATGATTTTGGATGTTTTTGTGCTGTTGACAAGTAGTCATTGTCACAGAGGTTCTTTTATATTTTACATATATTTCTTAAAACTGGAAAAGCCTGTATATTCTTGTCAAGCTGAAAAACAGGAGTGTCCTCACACTGGAAGGTGTGATGTTTAATAATAGGCCCAGTAAAAACTAAGATCCCCCTTCCTGGTTTCCTGTGATGACTGCAAAATGACTCTTTGAAATTAAGCCCTGACATTCAGAAAAGGCTCCAGACGCAGAGTAAAAATGCAACGAGAAGCACTTTTAACAATTAACAAATTACCTTCCCTGCAGCACAAAAAAAAAATTTAACGGTCGTAGTTATCGTTTCGAATTTTATAAATTCAGTAAGTTGATCCTAAGGGTCTTTAAACATGAGCGGCAAAGCCTCCGCAAAAAAAGAAAGGGAATAAAACTACTTGTTCATCATTCGTGAAAACCAACACAGTGTTCCTTCAGATAAATTCAGAGCTTTTGCTGTACGCGGTTTCCCGCGCAGGATCAGTGTGTGTGTGTGTGTGTGTGTGTGTGTGTGTGTGTGTGTGTGTGTGTGTGTGTGTATATATATATGAATCGGAATGAAAACTCAAGCCTCCTATGCGGGTGAATCACCTACATAAGACATACGTGATGGGTTCCGTCTTTTCACAGCGTGTCCTCGGATCTACACACGGCAGGCCACGCCGCCAGCCTTTTATCCATTACGGACCGACCTCATGTCGCGAGATACATAAACATCTATCATATGCGCGCGGACCCTCATGCGCGCGCGCTCGCTCTCTCTTGCTCGCGATCTCTGGAAAAAAAAAAAACATTTCCCTCCATGCGTAGCACCAGCGCAGCTTATACCCGCAAACCCTGGGCAAGTCAATGGTTATAGCCTTTGATGTGGCATTGTTGGAGTCAGGCCCTTTTCCCATCCACGGCCCAGATTGGCAGAAAGTACATTTTCAATTCTGCCACAAATCCCGCTTCGGAAGGGCTGTTCGGTACGTCTGCAAGCGTGCGAGACCTTGCCTTAAACCAAAGTTAACGTTAGTGTTTCTTACCCAAATTCTCGCCAGGGAAATTCTGTTTTAATGCAGTTGCTTCGAAATGTGGGTACCTTAACATGTTTAAATCTGTTAGGTGTTAGCAACCGTACTAATATTACTGTTTAATTTTGCATTTAAGCTTAGATTTTAGTCAATCGTGTTACTTTTAATAAATATGTAAAAGTTCTAACCGTTAACTTGTATTTCTATTATACAGATCAAGATTTCACAGCAGACAACCTATAGTGACACCATGTCGTTTGTAAAACACACTTTAGTGTTTTATATAGGCCTTATCCGACACGGAGAATTCGAAACACAACTGGAAATCTCACTTTACTTTTTCATGGCATGATTTAATAACACATATATAAACGTTGAAACTCACATAATGTGATTCGTACTAGGCCTAATTAACAATGTCTCTGCTCATTCACTCCCGTATAAAGAATGCATATCTCTGGGGGTAGGAAACTATTTTTAACCAGTGTTAAAAACAAGCAACTAATCGGCTGTTCAAAACAACTAGTTACACTGAGAAGCCGCTTCTTACGTTCTGAAAAGTTCTGAAAAGTATCGGGAATAGATTTTAGTGGGAAAAGTCTCATATTCGCAGGGCCGGATCTTAGCATGATGCATCGCGCACAAAACCGCAGTGCGCGTCCATCATCCCGCATGCAAGCTGGACACTCAGCAGCGCATCTCGTTTTCTTATTTAACATTTGAAAGAATATGTACATGTCTCCCCGACGTCAGACCTAAAACTGGATATTTTGAACTTCATGCGGGTTAAAATGTAGGAGTAATTACACAAGTAACCTTATGTAAATTGTAATTCACCTCCCGTTTAATGGTTAAACAGAATATACGGTGGCATTCACAAAACAATCTGGCTCAAACTAAATTATCTTGAAATTTTTTAAGTTTTTAAAAAGTTACTTTGTAAGACTAACCTTGAAGCAATGAAAGATCATTGCTTCAAGGTTAGTCTTACGAAGTAACTTTTTAAAAACTTAAACTCTTACTGTAAATGAAAGCTATAACATTACTAGTCATATTACTAAATCTAACTATTAGAAACATTCAGCCCTCAACTGTATCAAAAAAAAAATATTCAGTATAATTCAGATAATACGTACGTGTAGTATTATTATTATTATTATTTTATATTTCTTTATTATTTAAGCAACATTGCACCTGCTGGCGATTCGGCGGCCGAGATTCAGTTACTTTCCTGTGTGGACTTTAGCAAATATACATTTAGAGGATAAAAGGATAAAAAGGATTAAATAAAGTACTCTTTCGCATATAAACAACGAGTTAGAGTGGATAATATACTTAGCCTACCTGTGAATTTATTAAGCGGATTCTTCAAAAACAGCGCTTGCCAAAATAGCCTAATCATCCAGTTGTGGCGTGTTCCCCCACTGTTTTTCCTTGTGTCAATCCCCGTGTAAAATAATAAAAATAGTCTGTGAACCCCCCGAACAAATAGTGGGAAGTATGAATACAGTGGGGATTCAAGTCCGACAATCTGCACAGAGAAAGAAAGAAACATGATAAGGCGCTCGTAGCGTCGGCAACGAAGAAAAAAGTCAATTAAACCAAAGATCACGTTTTACTTTAAATTTAATAAATCAGACTGCCCAGCAAGGACTCCTTCCACGCATTCACGGAGAAACTCACATAAAGAGCATCTATCCCTATTTTCCTCCCTCCCAACTACGGGAGTCCCACGAGAAAAAAATGCAAAAAATGACAAAGATCTGAAAACTTCGGAAAGCGAGCGGCACGAAACTTTACCAAACCATCTCAAACAAAGAAAATGGTTTAATAAACACTCACCTAAAGTCGGTAAACCTTTTTCCTAAATAAAGCGAAAGTCAAACTTTCGTGTATTTAAACTTCTTAATTTTTTCAGGTGTCCTTTTCTTTTCTATAAATATTTCCCCCAGTTTGACAGTAAAGGTGGAATGTAAAGTATGAGTTTGGTATGAAATCAACGCCGACGCTGAAAACGAAGAAAAAAACGTCGAAGGAGGAGGAGTCACGGCGATGCGTCAATCAATTGAGATGGGGGCGGGCCCTTCCCAGTAAACCCCGCCCATTGAACTATCTGCCAGATCTTCACATTACTCTTAAAAAATTCGCGTCATTATTTAGGCACATTCAAAAAAGACTAATTCAAATTTATCAACCAACGTGAAAAGGCAATCGTGAAAAGCCTGTAAATGCCGTATTATAAACCCTCCATTTGATTATGAAGACAAAAAAAATCTACGAAAAACAGTAATATATATATATATATTTATGGAACTACTTCCCAGGTGGCATGGTGTCTGTGTGTGTATATGTCTGTGTGGTTGTGTGTGGAGTTTTCATGTTATCCCTGTTTTGGATGGGCTTCCTTATACACAATATAAAGCAAGCAGTTAGGATATTTGGCGTTTCTAAATAGTCTGGTTTGTGCTTGTATGTGTCGTGTGAAGGTTTGATGTCCTATCCAGGGTGTATCCCTGCCTGGTTTTTAATACTGTCTGGGATAGGCTCAGTGACCCTAGCTGGCGTGAGCAGTTGGAAGATGGATAGAAATTATATCCAAGTATCACCTGTTTTTCCATTTGAATCATGTGGACTGTTTATGGATTAAGCTTGTATTAAGTTATTTTTATGCCTAAATAATTGCAAATGCAAGTTTTACCACTTGCAACTGGTAAAACTGAGTGTTTAGAAAATGATCAGTTATGCATTGTGGTAGTTTATCATTGCATTAAGGCGTTAAAGACAAGTACGTAAATAACTCATTTCTGTTTTTCTTTTGAGACTCCAAGTTCAGAGTGTGTCAGTGAACATTCCAGAAAGCTGAAAGTGCCTCTGCACTTTATGGAGCACATGTTTAGCCTAATGTAGTGACTTTTAAAAACCTTTAAAAAACACGCATATATGCACATGTAGTTCGCACATTTCTTACACTACTCCACGCCTCAGTAAATAAATAAATAAATTATTGTATTTTTTTTCTTTTTTGATTAGGCTACTCTGTTTAACTTGGTCATTTTTTTTAGCAAACTAGAATGTAAATCCATATATCTGTAGCCTACAGGTTTTACACTTTTAATAAAAATCCAAAAACGTCAATAAATTGACAAAAATACTTTTACTGCTCACAGATACCTTAAGAAAACGGTGTATTTCCAAATAAGAGGCAGACACATGGCTACCAGCAGAAATTTACTCACGCACACATAGGGTCATTTAATTTGTACGCGCGCACACACCCGCGCGCAAAGGGACCGGAGCGGCGTGTCTGAGTGTGTGAACGGCTGCCCGAGCAGGTTCATCCAGCGGTGATTAACGCCCGCGGCTCTCACACGCCCTTCACCCAAGTCGCCTTCAGCTGAAACACAGGACAGGTTTTTCTGCCTCTTCTGACTTCTCTCCCTCCCCTCATTATCTGCAGCAACAGAGCCGTAAAGCGACCGCTTGCGAGTTTCTGTGGCTGTCTGTATCAACTTTCACCTTCTCACAAGCTCTCACAAACCACCTCTGGGCAACTAACGAAAGCCCAGAAACTCTCTACATTATCAACCTCACTCCGCGTCTTTTACTTAAACAAAATGCTTCAAATATACAAGGTAAAATGCAATAACTCATTCCGATAAACCCAATTAATGCCCAGCACATCTTTGCTGCAGCTGTGAATTATGTTTGGGCTCTTTTTAAACAGCAAACATCTTGGCAGGCATGTGTTAGTAATCCACAAAACTTTTTACAAAAGTCCTCGACAAATCAAGTTATATGCCAGACATCTGTCTAGTTGCCTCCTGCCAGCTGTACCTAAGGAAAAAAAACCCATCTGCATGTCAGGTCTCGAACAACACACTGATACTATTTTGAACACACTGAACAATACTTACACTATCCTTCATGAAATGACAACTAAGTTGTCGTTGCTCGGGAAACAGCATTCAGTTCTCGTTCTCGATTTCTTCAATTTTCTGGTTGTAGCTTAATGAAATGAAAAACGACCTCCGTTGCACTTGCGTTTGAGTTTATTTGTTTTGTTTCTGAGCCGTATCTAGCGTTTGAACAGGAATTGATTTAGCTAATGTTACTGAAACGTTGCATCACAGATACTTGCGGTCTCATCATCTGAGAGAGTGCTTATACATTCAAGAACATCTTACATGTTCACACAATTACAGGAGATAAACACCCTGGCCAAAAAGAATGCGGGTCATGATCAAAGAAAGGCTAAGGGAGACACGGAAAAAGGCATGAGGTAACAAGACAGACGCAAATATGATTGAAATATTTGCAATTGGGTACTACTCTACGAATATTATAAATTCTAGATTTTAAATACAGGCATTTCATCGCACTGGCTGACAAACCATTAATCAAACTCAATCAAGGGTTTAAGTTAGAATGGGAAAAATCAACATAAAGTTTTTGAATATTCAGTAAAACACATGCACAAAGTATACAGATTGTGTAAGGTAGCTTTCTAAATACAATTAAATACTTAGTAGTTTTTAATTATTCACTGGCTGGTGGTTTATACCACATTATATCAGAAACATATTCATAATGCATTTTCTGTAGAATTGTGGTGTTATGTACATGGAAGGCCTAGCCGATTTTTATTGCTAAATGTATGGACCCTTTGTTCATGGATTGAGATCACATTCGGCTTCAGCAATTGGTGGAGAATTTCCCAGAATTCTCTGAGAAGGACTGTCTGTCCATTGTTATCAGAGGCCAGGACCTCATTAGCTAGCACAGGAACGGCAGAATGTTAACCTGAGACGAGCCATCTGAAGAGGAGACAGACTGGGAGCTCGTTCTGCCCTTTACAGTCGGGTGTTGCCTGAAATACAATGGCCAAGGAGCTTCCACAGTTTTGTAATTTCATTGGGTGCTGACAGCAGGCTGTGCCCCTGCTACTCGCAGGCTATCTTGCCGTCGAAGCTGGACAGGGCTATGGCGAAGGCCTGCACTGCACACAGCGGGTAGCTGTAGTCCAGTGTGAATGCATCGTCCGCCACCCGGCCAAACTGCATCAGAATGTAGTCCACTGGGGGTCAGGAGGGAGAAAAACTGTGGTTATATCAAGGCTGTTGGTCGAATCCAAACATAAACATGCGCTGCGATTGGTTAAGCGGGAGTACAGCTTTTGGAGACTGCCACGCCCCGGCGCTGTGCTCACCGTCTTTCGTGTGGACGATCTGGAAGTTCTTAATGGAGGCCTGTGTCACCCGGCCAGCGAAGTTGAGCACATGCGACGCTGTCTCTTCGTTCCAAACTGGCGTTTTGTTGTGAAGTTCAATCAGGTTCTCCATCTTCCTATTCTGGTAGCGAGTCAGTAGACCGTCATTCTCCTGAAATATCAGAAAAAGAGAAAGAAAGCGACATATAAGACATACAGACAAGGGACTGATCACCTGCGCTCACTGGGTATTGCTCTGTAGCATAGCTATTTATAAAATATGGCAACTATTTCTGATCTTAGCAATAATGTTAGAAGTATCTGCGATAACAGTTAATTTATTAGTAGCTGTTTCATATTAGAACACATTACATCACTACTCTTTGGAGAGATCTTTCCAAAACTTGGAAATGTTAAGGACAGATTCTCTTCATTCCATATGCATTCCAGAAACTCCCTATCTTACATGTTTATATTTACATGCTGCTGATTTGGACTTCAGCAAAAAATGAACAGCTTCGGCAGGGCAATTTCAGTCCCAGGTGCTCTTAGATGAATTGTTATCATGACTCGTCATACACAAGGGCATTTGAGCAGGCAAGAACCGGAAATGCCTTTCATACACTTCGAGGTCGAATCGGGACGCGTTCACTGTCTTTGTTCATCCCTGGAATGATCACGGTCATCCTCCGTGGTCCTTTCATTCCCAGGACGTTGGTTTCCTGCAGGGGAATAAGACGAACGCAGCGGTTTTAAAGCTGGTGTTTTCTAATCAGTTAAAATCACCAAATAAACATGAATATACTGTATATGTTCAATATATCTTTTAAAACTAGCTGTGTGTCAAAAGTTCTGGAAACATAGCTAGTGTTTAAATTAGTGCTAAACACTTTCAGATAGAGAAGCACAAAAATATATCATTTGATTAAACCATTTTTGCTAAGAAAATTAAATAAATATTCACAAAATGAAATGTTTAATTAACGTTTAACTTTTTTATCGTCTCCTATGATATGTCTCAACAGCGCCCCCTGGTGTGGGCACATACATAAATAATGGCAGCCAGCTCCTGGCGGGCATTGGACATGTCAGGAAGGGCTCGGTCTGGGTGGACCGCATTGTCAAACACAGTGAACTTGGTCCCCATGAGGTTGGACCTGTGAACACAACATGACAAACATTTCCAATGAGGTAGAGCACATTCAGCTTGAAGGCATTCTGAAGATGGCCACTCGACCCGACGACCCTCTTTAATCACCAGACTGCATGAGAATTCCAGAGGGCGCTAAAGAAACGAAGTGAGATATGAAGAATGCCCCCCACTCCCGACTAAATAAATTACAAATAACAAGAGAGTGTTCAACATGATGCAGATAGTACAAGTGATAAATGAACGCAGGAGATAAAACAACAAAATGAAAGAAAACTGCAAAAAGAAGGGAAGTGGCAAAGCAGCGGGACAACATTCTCTTAAATGTAAACTAGTTCAGAAGTTCAAAGATGGTTACTATTCACTATATGCAATTAAGATTTCATACAGTAATTCAAAAACAATCCCTTTCTCTGTTTATGAGAGTATTCATGGAATGAGTCCCCATAACACAAATTTGTTAATTGTTCTGTGTATTTCAGAAATATACTTAGTACTTTTCAGAGATAAGCAAAGAGACCTTCACAGAAACCATAGGCAATGTTTCTTGTAGATTGTTTTAAATCCTCTGCAGGAATATTTTACTGCCTTGAGTTCTTACCAGAACATTCCAGAGACACTTTCCTTGAAACATGAGCTATCTGACACATTTTGTCTCTGGGAAAAGTTCTCTACAAGTTTATACAAGGTCCTGTTTAATACATTATGCGGCACCCACATGACATCCTTCAGCAGATGCTCTCCAAATAGCTTGGGTTGTGCATTTGTTTTTTTTCCCAAGGACATAATCATTTACAGTGTGCATGAAGCGGCCACCTACTGATCAGCTGTCGTCTAGTTTTACCTGAGCTTCCCTACAAAGTTCTCTCCTCCTCGTGACAGGTCTGTCGGATCAATGGAGATCAGGTAGTTGGAGGTGGTGCTTCTTTTGCGTTTCCTGCCAGCTAATAAAAACACCTGGGAATGTCAGGTGAAGCTGTCAGCAAGGGACAAGGAGGGCCTGCAAACACCAGGAAACCATCTACGCTCAATTATTCTACCATCCGAGGCCCCTCTAGACTTCGCCCAATGAGACTGCAGGTTCATGTACCTGAATGACAAACCAATGCAAGAGTTGCTTTTCAGTGACGAGCCTTCTGGGAAGTTTTTGTTATGCAAGTACCCATAGCTGTCCCCCCTCATTTGCACATATTTATTGACTATTTCGTATTTTGTATCTATTTTTAAATATCAAATGTCTTGTGTTTTGTTATCACTGTTTGGAGAGCCACTAGTCCAGTCTCATTGTTCTTTTATGTATTATGATAGTAAAGGACTGAATTATTAATCTTCAATTAAATTAAATTACATTCAAATAAATACAATACTATTTCTATATTGGCCACCTGAGGCACAGGTCACATGATCAACTGGATACATTAAAGTAGTCCTGTAATATAAAGCACACTTGGACAAATCATCAACTGGGGGAAACGCTATTAAGTGATCATTACCAAAGACTCATCATTATCAAAAGATGTGTTAAGCAGAGTACATTCTAGCAGCAATCTTGCATGTGGCAAATAATTACAATACTTACAGGCCTTGGTTTAACTGTCATTGTGAAAACATACAGTGTAATTCGATATGGTAGCTCTCATACAGAAAATCAGTGATCTAGGTGAAAACACTCTGCATAGCCAAGATGATTATCAAAAAGGCACGGCAGGTGAGAATATAAATAAAATCAACAAACAGTGAATAAATAATAGTGAATATCTGGAGATAAACATCAAATGAGCAGCTTTAGACTCCAACATGGGACGCCCTTAAAGCCTATGCCCGATGTCTGACCTTCTTCTCATTGTCCAAGTGTAGGTAGTAGGTTGGGTAGAGGCCACGATCCACGCCCCTCTTGTCTCGAGTCACCCTGCACTTCACTGTGACGCCCTGCTGGGCAGGCTGGAGGACAAACTCCTCCAGGTTGTCGACCTCGATGACAGGGGAAGGTACCCGTTGTTCCTGGATGTGGCACATGGAGGGAGGGTGGGTGGGATCAGAGTTTCCTCGCTGCTGTCGCCGGCACAATGAGATGGTGGTACTGAGATGCGATGCCTGCAGTGTTTACAGTAGCTGATTGCCTTACTTAAGAAAAGGCTTAACTTGCTAGCTTTTCAGCCCCGTTACTTCAGGCTTCGAAAAAAGATCTAAAATGGCCAGTGAGAGTTCAATTTTCATGTTTAAACCCTTTGCGTCAACATGGATGCTTCAGCAGTATTTTTAAGGATCGCTTACTGGAAAAAAATAGGAATGTTGTTAGTTTCCTGGATCCCGGCAGTAATTTTTAAATGCCATTATTCTCCATATTCTGTTTCAAATACCATAGTTGACATTGTCCACATACTTAGAATGTTACCGCATGCATGCATCGATTACGCTACCTAATTAGGTATTCTACAAATGCTCTATATTTACAAAGTGTCAGTTCTTTATATATACACAATTCCAGTCAAATCAGGTTCACAAGAACCCTGGAAATAGATTTTAAAAAAGTTAAATCTGTGGGAAAACGAATAATAACAACAATCATAAAAATAAGGCTTGGCCCAAAGCATTTTTGACCGTGCCGTTGTACTAGGTAATCAGTACAGAAGATGGATTACTGGAGAATGGATGAATGCATTCTTGTGATAATCGCAGATTAAGTACAATTTATTATTCTGGCAACATGACGCAAAAGTGTTTGAAAGTTCAAAAAGCCAGTTCCTGAGCTTCGGGTCACAAAAAGTAAAGCGTTACGGCAAATATGATCAGTACAGGGAGACAGCTGCCACCAGTCGAGGCAAGGAGTCACACATAAGACTCAAAAATCACCGTAGGACTAAATCAGTCTCAATAAAAACTTACACTGTGCGCTGTCACAAGGCTAGAATTTATGGCAGATCTGCCATTGCGAAACAATGTATATCCAAGCTTCAAACTCTCAATGTCTGTTGGTACGGGCGGCCATCCTGTGTGAAGCATTAGGTCTTCGTGATGTTCCCATTACAGTATGATAATGCCCATAAACACGCTACTAAACAAACCCCGCTGTGGTTTCATGAACACCCGGATGACGTCAAAGACCATCCCAGGCCTCCTCAATCACTGGATTCAAGCGTTAATGAGAAGTTATGAGAAGTTCCGGAGCACTGAGTTCAAAGTAGATCTCCACCTCCTTCATCCCTGGAGGGATTGGAGGCCTTTATTTGTGTATAATGCTATAATATCTTCTCAAACACAGCTGCAGACTTGTCTGACAGCATTCCAAGAAGGACCGAGGAGTTCTGGACCTGCTCTTATTTAGGTCCTTAATATTAATGTATGTAGAGATGTGTCTGCAGTTCTGTCCACACCTTCTATATATATATATATATATATATATATATATAAAATAGACACCCTGTAATTAACAGTTTAGGTTCAATAGAACACATGTCAAACAAGCTGGAAGGTAAAAGGAGGGATGAACCTGGCATTAAATGATTATAGGCAGTGAACAATCCCCATGGCTGCCACTGATCTAGGTGAGTGATTCACACACACATAGGAGCCTAGAGGCATGATCTGTTGACTGCTCTCCTCATCTACCTTTTTCCCCTTCTTTCCTTTTCCCTTCTTCTTCTTTGAGACCTCCTCCTCTTCCACCTCTACCTCACTGTCCTCACCTTTCGAAGGCCCTGTTGGGTGAGAAAGGCTATGTACGTCCGTATGTTGGGACAAACTCATCCACATGGCGTCACCTTTTAAGGTTTGATCAGGAGAACTGGCTGACCTTTTTTCTTCTTCTTCTTGTCTTTGCCTTTGTCCTTCTCCTTGTCTTTGTCCTTCTCCTTGTCCTTGTCCCCTCCTACCTGGAACAGCGAGACATCAGTCTTCTTCTTCACCTTGGAGGATTTATCATCCGGTTCACTCTGCTCACTGTCTGACTGGGGTGCTGAGGCTGAACAGGAAGCAGAAAGCTTACATCAGCTCAGAGCCAAAAATGCAAACAAGGTTTAATGTGCTAAACCAGGCTGAAGTGTATCTGTTTCAGCTGGACGCATGCAGGTGGATGGCATGAACAGACACTTAAAGTCCCAGGTTCCAGTTTTCCATATTTACATTTTGTTAAACTAACTGAGCAAAAATATGTGACAACTTCACCAATAATCTGTGAAGTAAAAATCATCAGAAGAGCATCACCACCATCAGATATTGAGATCTTCGTACAAAGTCTCAGGTGTGACTATTTGAGTTTACTCAAGTCTGTAGCATAACAGGAGCCAAATAATAGAGAAAACATTCAATGGCAGTTGGTTTTTCCTCTTAGGTGGCCAATGAAACATCTCCAGCAGTGGCCGTACGTTTCTCGTTCTCCTGAGAAGCAACGCTTCACCTTTCTTTTTGCCTTTGACCTCTGGCTTCTCGCCATTTATGTGAAACAGGGTAGTGGCCTCATTCTTTTTGGGCTTTGCTGATTTCGCTTTGGAGTCAGACTCGCTTTTGTTCTCTGGAAAAAAACAAAAACAGGAGATGAAATGTCCAGCCAAAGCGGGAGTAGGGAATACTGCAGATGGAGTTTTCCCTTAATGTTTTAAGATCAAAATATTACTTAAACACTCGGTATGCTTTTATTATACTGCCAGTTGTTTACAGTTAAAGATGAGGTACTGTACACATACACTGGAATGTTTTCCAGATGTGGCTCAAATGTCCAAAATGGAAAAACTCTAGGAATTCTTTTTAATTTTTGCTCACTATCTCTACCCATCCATCCATCCATCCATCTTACATTATAATCCATTACAGGGCTGAGGTACAAACAAAAGAATCTATGTATAATATCTAGCCATAAAAATGGACAGGAATATATAATTGCAAACTACGTAAACAATACACAGTGATTTGGCTATAAAGGCTATACTACTCTTTAGTGTGATTGGAAAATTGTAGTGACTTCAATGCAATAATGACTCCAGAAAGAAACAAAATTAATTCATGCCTAATTCTGTTCTCATTCAGTCTCCATAGATACTATCTGTGCCTGGCATCCCATCCAGGGTCGATCACAACCTTGTGCCTACCCTTCCTAGACCAACACCACAACACCCCACAATCCTGACCTAGATAAGTGGTTGGCATATGGACTGATACCACATGGAACCTGGGTCTCCCTGCTTCCTGCTGTTGAAACACATAGTACCTTCAGACCAGTACCTTTAATTGGTTTCTTCTCCTTCTTCTCCTTGCCATTGGCTGGTGTGCTCTCCTTTGTGGCCTTCTTCTTGACCTTCCGGGTGGCGTCATCCTCATCTTTCTCCTCGTCGTCATCATCCTCGCTGTCTACGCCTGGCCCGGGAAGAAGAGTGGGGTGTTGAAGGGGTCTGATGTGCTGGGTATTGGGAAGGCTGTACATCTTAAGTTCACCTACATATAATTATCCCACATCCTGTCTCAAGATCTCAAAGTGAGCAGAATCTTTATTCAAGGAGCATAATGATTTTCTCTGCAGCACCACTACAGCCATGGCCCAGTTCCTGACAGCACCACTACAGCCATGGCTCAGTTCTTTACAGCACCACTACAGCCATGGCCCAGTTCCTTAAAGCACCACTACAGCCATGGCCCAGTTCCTTAAAGCACCACTATAGCCATGGCCCAGTTCCTTAAAGCACCACTACAG
>JABFDZ020000131.1:6240305-6252591 GCA_019775955.2 Pollimyrus isidori
CCCCCCCCCCCCCCCCCCCCCCCCCCCCCCCCCCCCCCCGGCGGGCGGGGGACGTGAATTCCGAATCAAATTCCTTAGGTGTCGCACAACTTTATTAATAATAAATAACAATAATAATAGTAGATAATAAACAAAAGCCTTGCTCTGGGTGCAGTTAGAGAGAGCTGTCGTCCGTTAGCTTTCGGCCTGTGTGACGGACTTGCTGAGGTTCATGACGACGGGCACCTGAGGCCCAGACCTTAACGAAATAACATCTACGGCTCCAATTCAAACTTTAACGGCTCCACGTTCTGTAAGTGATACCTTCCCTTTTCTTAACCCATCGCTGTTTCACTTGTCCTCAAAATTTTATCGTGAGGACAAACCAGTACCTTAAAAGGCGTATTTAGAGGACATCTGTAAACAGGACACTGCTTTGCTGTAAACTTAACATTGGCCTTGATACATTTTTGATGTCGACCACTGTTTAAACAATCGCTGTATTTTTGTTATAATATTGCACCAGCATGCACTGTCATTTATTAACAATTTAGATATGTCACGTATGAAAGTAAAATGTGAATATATCGCAAACAAGCCTAACGGCGCTTACTAAGACGTCTTACTAAACGTGTTTTTCTAAAAGCATTTTAGGTGCCAAGATTTATATCTAGCCAAGGCAGTTATGACCGTAATTGTACCAAAGTATAATTTCAGTTTTTGTCCAGTGGTTACAGTATATTGAATATATTGTATATCGTATTGTCGATCAGACAAAAAACAGCAAGATTTGTCAGAAAAAGGTTTCCAAGTTGGATTCCATTAATTTCATATATTTCATTATAACCCAGTTCCAATTTGTTAAATGAATACTACATTACATTTATTTATTTATTCTTGTGCTATTTGGTATATTACAATATTATATCCAGATATTATAAACCACCTTCATTGTTCTGAGAATTTGGGTTATATGTTTAATGTTTTTTTTAAATGTTATGTTCCGAAAAACTGGCTTTTTGGACTGATGTAGGGAGGGCCTCCGTCGATGCCCTTTCCTGGTGACGCACTTTCATGTGATGGCGGTCATGTGACTACGACTGAGACCACTTAAGGCCAATAGTGAGGAGGCGCGTACTGTCCCCAACGTCCATCTGTGGACACTTACGTTTTATACCGGGGGGCACAGAGGTGTGTTGGGTGTTAACACTCTCACGTTCCAAACAACACAGCGGAAGAAAACAGCAGCTTCTCATTGCACTCGTTTACTTGCTTTTCCCCATTATTCTACATGTACATCATTCCAAAATAGTGTCCGGAAAAAAATACAATTTATATAGATATGGAAAGTTATTTACTGAGAATTACTTTAATAAATTATGAGGGGCATTAACTGTTTCTTTTTTTATGTTATTTGTTCACACCAACACAGTTAGTTAATTATTTAATGTCTCCAATCCAGTTCAGCAGCCCCTGCAGTGCTTCAGGACGTCAACAACGGGGCACATTTCACTGTACAGTGTACGTGTTTGGCAGGAGGGAGGGAGGGGGCGGAGGTGGGGGAGGGGAGAGGGAATACGTACTTCCTCCCCCCCCCCCAAGTTCTCCTCAGATGAACTCGCCATGCTGGCCAAGGTTTCCTCTCTCTCTCTCTCTCTCTCTCTCTCTCTCTCTCGATAGTCGGCCTCGACTGCTTCCTGCTA
Organism: Pollimyrus isidori; assembly: GCA_019775955.2. NCBI lineage: Eukaryota > Metazoa > Chordata > Actinopteri > Osteoglossiformes > Mormyridae > Pollimyrus > Pollimyrus isidori. The sequence goes on from JABFDZ020000131.1 coordinate 6,241,988, forward strand.
TCACGCTGTGCCTTTGCTTCACGCCACTGGGCCTTCGTGTTTCAGGCTGTTTACTGAGCCGAGGCAGACTCTACGCCTGCTCTAGGCCCCTCACCCCCCCCGCCCAGCGGGCCCTCCGTGCAGAGTGCAGCGCGGCCTATTTTTATTTTTTTTTATTTGTCCGCCAAAAGAAGGAGAAGTGCTACCGGCATGACGAGTCTGCAGTTTGCAGGATCCATCAGATAAAGTGAAACCACAGATTACCGCTCTTCATTTTCACACTGGGTACCTGCCACACAGTGCCTGATAAAGTTTCCCAGTGAACCAAAAATTTTTGTTAATCATTACTGGAGTTATCTTTTAGATTTTGCACTGTCCAGTCTGGTCCTATGAAGGGGAATTAGCTAGGGTTGCTCAGAACTATGCCTACTGCGTTCTCTGCCATTATGTTTCTGCGCAAATCAGGCATGAATTTTTCCTTAATTTTTCTCCACTAAATTTAGCACGGTGTGTTTAAGGGTCCTTCTTTGCACAATGAAACACACCACAGAAAAATTCACATTCACATATCACGTTAATATTTCATGTTAACAAATGCTATGGAGGATAAACTGGATTTGATCTCCCTATTAGCAATACAGGAATTCCATTGCAAAAATTGTGGCAGTTACTATCATGCATGCGACACGATATATAAGTAAGATAATCCAGAAAAAGCTGCATGTGTCAAATAACTCTTCCGTTTCTGTTTGGTCGTAACTGGGTTGTGCCGTCAGGGAGGTGAAACTGACCCTGCCAGAAGCTACAGGATGTCTAATAAGGTTACAGGCCATCTAACTTCCTTTTGCAACATTATTTTTGCCAACAAGGTCTTGCTTACTTGTAAACAAACATTTGTAACTATACATAAGCAAAGTGCACATATCATGCATTTACTTTCCAACACAAAATGTTTATTGTTTTTAATTCTTTTTAAAGTTCATTGCCTTCACACTAAATGATTATTGGCTATATTAACAGGCTCCACTAAGATTATAAAAAACACAAAATCAACATTCATTAAGAATTAACACTGATCTTGGTAACACTTTAATTGAGGGGGTACAAGTAAAGGGATATAATGCTATTATGTATATATTAATTAACTACAAACTAAGTCTTAGTTACAAACTGATCTCATGTTCGTTCATCATTAATGGGTTGTGACAGATCTTTTATCTCAAGCAGTTGCTATATTTGTTACCATGTCTGTTAATTCTGTAAACCTCTGTGAACAAAAAAAGGACCAAGTAATGAACGCAAGTAAAATACTGATCTCATGTTTGTACATCATTGATGAATCATGATACATCTTTTCTCCTACACAGTTACTATATGTGTAAATATATCTTTTAATTTGGTAAATTTTTATGAACTACTGAAGGAGCTACTGATGGAACAAGTAATGAATAACACAAGTAAAATACTGACCTCTTATTTATTCATCATTAATGAATGAATGGCCTTATGAGGACAGTTTCACAGAAACTCAGCGATCACAAAAATTTACTCGAGGCATCAGCATCCAGAAAGTGCAGAAAGAGAGCCGGCATGGCGATACAAAGACACACTATCCAGTCTGAAAAGAAGACTGGCCAAACTGGCAAGCTCGCGTGCGGGGAATCAGAACATGCAACAGAAATGGGTCAGACTGGATCTTTTTAGCACCACGTGAAACCATGGGATGACATCACCCCTATGATTCCTGCTATGGGCTTCGCTTAAATGTAGTTTCAAAGTAACTCTTGATATCAGCATGTTTATAATTATAATGTGTTGTAACTGCAGGGAAAGAACACCAAGTGACAGTGATAACTAAATAATTGTTGCTTACGTTTAAGTATGCATAGTAACATTTTATTTTTACTTTACATTGCAATCAAATATAATTATCAAAATAGCTATATTTGGTTTAGCACTGGAGTCATGTTTTATTTTTCTGCCTAAAATATTAAATGAAGCAAGTGCCATAGTGTTCAAATGTTTATTTTTAAATGAATTGTTATGGTTAAATTTAGCCAGCTAGGTATGCAAATTGTATGTGGTACAGCAGGAGACTTTTGGAAAGCTATGCTCTGACTAGGGGAAGCTTGCACTTACAGTACATTAGCTGAAGGTGCACTAAAAAGTTTCTTAAAAAGAAAATCATTTGACTTTGTTATGCTGATACAGCTCTAAGCTGTATCGAAAATATCCAAAGCATTTAAACTTTATTTGAACTGTAAAAACAACCAATTCTCTCATATATATATATATATATATATATATATATATATATATAGAGAGAGAGAGAGAGAGAGAGAGAGGATTGGTTGTTTTTTTACAGTTCAAATATAGTTCAAATGCTTTGGAAATAAAAATTCCCAGATCATTGATGTTGGCCACAATAGAAATGTTCTCTAGCTTTATCCATCGGAAACGGCGGGATGCACCGGCGGGATGCACCTCCTGCATATTTATTGCATACAAACTAGTATTTGTGGCAAAGTCTACAAAGGTTACCCAAAGAAACAGCATTACAGCATAAGAATAGCTCCATTGTACGTTCGTCTCCAGTATCATGTGACCGAGCGTGCCATAGACTGGCAGGATGAGCAGCCAATCACAGAATCGCAGAGAAACACTCCCTCGAAAAAAGGCGGATGCACCGGTCATACATGCAGTCACCAATCAGCTGAATATACTCCTTGTGGCAGGTCTAGCCTGGGTGTTTGTCTGTGAATTTGATGTTTTTGTTTGCAAAACTAGGGGAGCAAGCATCAGGGGATGTGATGATGTGGTGTGATGATGAGTTTGCTGCAGGCCAATATCATGCCTACAATAAGGCACTGAGGAACCCTGTTGTCTGTAACAGCATGAAAAATCCCCACAGTGCATAAGCTCTGCTGCACACATGCAGAACTGCATGTCTTAGCATTAAAGAACCGATATTTGCAACTAAAATCCATTTTTATTTTAGCCAAGTTTCAGGCCTTTGAAGCATTTAAGGGGGCAAACCCTGAAATCTCGAGACACAAAGGCGTCGTTTCTGGTATAAATGGGGGGGGGGGAACAGGCTCTCACTGTTCCACAGCCAATTGTACCCGTCCTCGGTCCCCCTCCCAACAACATCACCTCTTCCTTCATTGAAATTCAGCCTGGCACTCAGACGGTGCCCATTCCTTGGCACCGATCTCTGAGAAAGAGAATGCAGGCATCAGCCGTCCCCGCCGGCCGGGGGTTACCATCTTGGTGGCGGCTGCCGAAGCCCCGTTGTTCTGCCGAGGACAGTCGCCGGCTTGTTCATAGGTATTGTTCCACGTTTACTGCGATTGGCGCTTCCGCCTCATATATTGACCGCTTGCCCATCCGCCATCTAGAAATGTGCCGGCAGTCACGTATTTGCTTTCTAATTGGGGGAGGGGATCTGCAGGGCGGCTGTCCTGCAATCCAGCATGAATTACGGGAACTTGGAGAAGGACCTTCCAGGGTCTCTCCCTTGTTTCACTGGGACAGGGGAGCAGGGCTAGTGGCATGTTTAAGGGCATTCGAGTGACTGAGCGAAATGTGGTAGAAAGCTGTTGAAAGCCACTGACTGCGGTCTACAGTTTTCTCACCTTGTAAGGCAAGATGTCATTGTGGCACGATTGGCACCATTCCCCCCTGAAGGGGGTAAGCTGTTAATTTATCTGTGTATTTTTTAGTTATTTTATTTTATATTCATGCATGTTTTTGAGAGTTTTTGCAGAGTCTTTGGGATGGAATGTCTTACGGGGCCTGAGATTTTGCCAGTTGTGGGAGACAAGGTCTTCTCTACGCCATGAGCATGCACACGAGCCATGGTACTGAGGCAGGGGAGTGGGCAGGTAACGGGCAGAGTATCATTAAGAATGCAGCGATGAACAATCGTGAAAAAACGTACCCACAAATAATTTTATATAAACCTATGACACTTTTAAAATAAAGTATGTCCATGTTTTAAAAACAAAATTGTTTATATTTCAGTTTTTCAAAAGCGAACATGTCTTTATGGCCCCCAGCCTCCACTTTGGCCTCATGCCCCCCCATTCAGAAATGTTCTACAGTCACAGATATTTTGCATTAGATCGTTGTGGTTTTAATACCAGATAAATGCTACATAAGCAGTTTTTAGTTTTTTTTGTGGTGATTCACCATGCAAACTGCATGATCATACTAAATAAATGTGCCTGAAGTTCTGCATTTGTGCTACACAAGTCTGTCCATCTATCTATCCATCCATCCATCCATCTTCTAATGTCTTATCCTGGTCCAGCTTAAAAATGGCTGAAACACGTGACCTCATCCTTAATATTTATATAAACAGAACAGCAATAAAGGATTTTAATTATTTTTTGTTAGAATTTAAGAAGAACTGTAATAGAAACCAAAATGAAAAGAAAAGTATATCCTGGCCCTTCAACATTTGAACACCATTAAAATAACTTGCTATACTCTGTAAAATGACCCATGAGCACTTTTGAGCAGACCAGACAATGCGAAAGGTGTTTAGTGATATTACTCCCTATAAGGAATGTTCTGGGAGGGGGAATCAGCTGGACCATGTGACATGGGCACCTTATTTGGGCACCTTATTTGAGGAGCGGAGATGGTTTTAACAAATGGTGGGAGGAGTGAAAACAAAAGGCCGTTTTGATGTCAGCATGAGGGAAAACAAAACAGGGGTTTTTTCATGGTAGGAATGCAACAGAGCATATTCTTGGGTACTATAAGTCCTGCCCCATCCAGTTCAGTTTTTTCTCAAATATCTCTCCATCACACCTCTCTCGGTGAACTGGAGGACACACAACAACTCAAGCTGTGCCCAGATTATTCTCCATTTCCGTGTTCTTGCTTTCTGAACCGCAGTGGCTATGCATAACTACCTCTTTAACAATTTTCTCTTTAACCCCTGCATCTTACCCTAATGTCTCACTTGTATTAATGCATCCTTTTAAGAGGACCCCTGTCGCAGTCGTCCAACTTTCTGCCTGCGTGGAAACCACGTGACGTGGTGTTTTGTATACTTATCTGTGGTCGCGTTCATGCCGGCAAAGGGATGCCACACAGAACAGGAAGCGAGCTCAGCAAAACACTTCCTGAGTGTGGCCTAGGGCAGAGATCGTTCGTAATTCGTCAGCCAACATAACAGTCTCTTGAATCATTATGGTTCAAAAGGTTGCTTTGTGAGGCCTCACAATTAATTCTCAAACTGGTTCTTCTTGACGGGCCACAGCTCTGAGTGAAAAAAATTGTTTTGGTCATCGCTAATGGTTGGCAGGCTTCGCCAACACTTTGAATGGGTGCTTGAGATTGTTTGAAATAGGGTTTGAGATGTTATAAGTCCTTTAATAAAGGCTGTCTCACCCGCATCAGACCAGAGATGATGAGCACCTCGGTTATTATATATGTGGTGTCACCATGTGTGTCAGCAAGGGTCTGGCTTAGCTGTTGTACAAGCAAAGTTTCAAAAAGACGTAGCAGGTTTTCTTTGGGCCGTCACCCTTTACAACCTGATGCTGTATCTGTCCGGCTTCCCCCACATTTTCATTTCTCTCTGAAACTCCCCCCCCTCGCAGAGGATTTCACATCTGCATCGGCCACATGAAAAATCCATTTGTTCCCAGTTTCGAAGCAGATGATAATCTGCCATCCAGTTGTTTAGAAATAAAATCTGTAGCCCCGGACTGCTAACATACGTTAATTTAGCAGATGCTTTCATCCAAAGTGAGAAGGAAAGGAATCAGACTAGGACCAAAGGGTCAAGTCTGCTTCTCCCTGAAGTAATTAAGGGCTAAGGGCCTTCCTAGCTTAACTGCTCAAAGGTGGCATCACTCTGTGAGACATGGGATATGATCCAGTAACCTACAGTACACCATAGTATTTCTTCAGAGGTAGACAGAGTCTGTAAACCGAGTAATTCGTGCAGGGTTTCAGAATGACAGTCTCAGCTGTGAATCTTGGATTCAGAAAATTTGGACTGAGGGGACACCAGTGTCAGTATCACTATGAGAAACATGAAAAAAAACACTAAATTGTCTATTTTGTTGTAGCATTGATGCCTCATGTCTTCAGCATTGTGAGTTTGAATCCCACCAGAGAGTTTGCATCTTCTCCTCCTATTACATGCTTTTCTTGTCACGTGCAGTTAGATGAGTTGGCATTGTTAAATTTCCCATGCGTCGCCTGAGATGGACTGACATCTCACCCAGGGTGTGCCCAGAGCTTGTGTCCTGTCCTGGACCACGGTCTGGGCATCATCTAGCGTGATAAGAACCCTACATAGTGGTTTGTTTACTCAGTCACTCCCAGATGCTCAGAGAGTAGAAGAACATGCTATAATTAATAGTGTCTGCTGCGTAGTCTCAGTGTGCGTAGGGAAATGGTTAACAAGGGTTATTCCTCTGAATGAAGAAATGGATCACAGCTAGAAGGTTGCTGAAATGAACTCTCCCACTTTAACCTCCTGTTTGGCATGACTTTTGAGCTCAGCCATGTATTCAGTTTCTAATGTCATTAATTGTGCTTAAGTGTGGCATTGTTAGCCCAACCATGCATAAGTGTGTCGTCAGCCTTTGGACGTCTCCAATACCATGTGGATGGGCAATGACTCGGTAGTTGAATATCATTTGTATGAGATTTGTCAATTCAGAGATACCAGTTACTTCAACTGGACATCTTACCTGGATCACACCTTCATGGCAGAGGGAGACCATGCAGGCTCCACACACAGAGGAAGTGGGACTTGAACCTCACATGTAATAGTGCTGTCTACTGGGCCATAGCTTTGAAGTTTGGTGCTTTTTATCTGAGTGCCAGCTATCTGTCTCTGTGTGATAAGCCTCTATGATTAATCTATTTTAGCGTCGCAACACCAACCACAGAAGCATGAATTCTTTGCTGTTGAATCATTTTCTGATATTCCAACCCTCACACCATTCCTGGATTTTCTCCGGATCGCTCTGCCATTTCCAGAAAGCTGATATACAGACATTAATTGTATACTGCGTTCCTGGGTTTTGCATCCCCGTGCATCCGGGTGGTAAAGTTACATCAGCGTTCCTGGGAATCTAAGCTGAGCTCCATGCCTGGCCACCAGAGCACCGCTGGTCAATCGCACTCCTCCCTTGCCCACATTCTCCACTTTTTCCATAAGATAGCCCTTCCTTGGTCCTTCAGATGGGACCTTTGCCCAGCAGACCAGAAGCTCAGGCTCCCCAAAGCAGCTGAAAGCGGCCATTTTGTGTCACGTTCATTTACTGCTGGGCCTTGCGCAGGCTAATGCTAGCTTGTGCGGGCAGCTGGGGAAAGCCCTGTTTTAATGGGGCTATTTTTTTTCAGATGACTAAACAGAGAACATTCACTGGGGCATGGGCCTGGAACCGGCCCAGTCTGTGACAAAAACGGACAGTAATTCCTGGCAGAGCCACGGGAAGCTCATCTGCGTGTTGTGCCAGTGAGCTCTGCCTTGGACTTGCCAGAGTTAGCACTTCTTTTTTCTTAGTGTTAGCATTAAGTTAGCACTTCACTTTTCTTAGCGTTAGCATTGAGTTAGCACTTCACTTTTCTTAGCGTTAGCATTGAGTTAGCACTTCACTATTCTTAGCGTTAGCATTGAGTTAGCACTTCACTTTTCTTACCGTTAGCATTGAGTTAGCGCTTCTTTTTTTTTAGCAGCAGGTTTTATTTTATGGACATTCTTCTGCCATTTTCACCAGTTGCTGTATTTATGACTGATGCACTGCAGCAGCAGATTTTGTTCCTGCCTTGGTCCTTAATGATTGCTTTATCCTCTTGGTATTCATAATTCTACCCTTCCAGCTCATGTATTTTCTATACGAGGGCCATGGTGTCAATCTATACTTACAAAAGACAGAGAGTAACCTTGGGGAAAATTTTCTTTGGCAATTTTCTTTTCCAGGGCAGCTTGCAGATGGTTCTGGATACTGAACTGAAAACCTGTCCCTTTCTTACTATTTCTTTGGCAAAATTTTCCTGGTTTTGCCTGGAGGTGTCGTTTCGAATAAGTAGATGCACAGTGTGCGGCTCTGTGGGTGCCGTCTCTGGGGATTAGAACCATGTAGGATCTGGATTTAAACTCAGCTAATTCCTTCTGCCAGTGAAGAAAAAAAAATAAACGGATCTTCTTCTTCCTCCAGCCTTTTTCGACTCCGGAGCTATCAAGCCATGCCACCTAGCATGATTCTCACACCCGTGTCGCGCGATTCTGACCGCGAGGTTTGGAATTCTGAGCCACGGCCAGGTTTCCTGCAGGAATCAGGGATTGGGTTTGTATTTCTCTAACTATCTCCTTGCCTCTTCCTTCACAGGGACCCTGACTTCCTGTTTCGGCTAGCTGCCCCTGACAACCCTGTCCTTAAGGCTGAGGTAGTAGATTGAATAGTTGTGGAGCTACTATAAGGCCTCCCTCTGAAATAACTATGCAATCTACTGGCTTTGCTAAGAGGGCAGCCACATCGTCGAGCCACCTCAGCACTGAAGGGAAGAAACCCTGGACTCAATATTTCACGCCACCTGCCTTTCATCAACTTCCCCCATTCTCCATATGTAGCTGTTATGAAAGAAATATTAAGAGATTCACCTCCATGATAATGCACATATATTAGCACAGTTACCATTCATGTCATTTGGTAGCCCCTGCATGATCATGCACATATATTAGCACAGCTATCATTTTCCCATTGGACAGCCCCTGCATGATCGACGTTTCTCCCAGCATTGGTGGATTATGCTGCCCTGCTGTGTCCCTGCAGAGTGAGGTAGTAGGTTGTATAGTTTGGTGGAATGAATCACATCCTTTTCAGGAGATAACTATACAGTCTATTGCCTTCCCTGAGAGACACAATGTCTGCAGGTTGCGTTTGAACAAGGTAGTTCTGATTCCGGAAGGATGCAAACCATGACAGTGTGGGAATTATAGGTATACTGATATTTCAGTATTAGCTGCAAAACGTATAGTCACGGCAAAAATGGCTTGAACATCTCAAGGAATACCTGTTTTGTTCATGTTTGCGTGTTTATGCAAAATAAATAAATATAATTAAGCTACATGTAAATCATTGTCGATGATGTTGTGAGCTCGGCGATGGACCATCCGTCCCATTCAGGGTGTACCTCAGACTTTTGCGCATGCTGCTTGGGATAAACTCTAGGTCCCCCTGCGATGCTGACCTGGATAAACGGGTAAGATGGATGGATGGATAAATGGATGGATTTCCATTTAACATGGAAAATGGTCCTTTTCTCTTCCACTGGTGCCAATGCAGCAGACTCTTGAGAAGATACTAAATATTACAGCATGTAGATTCCTATAAGACAGAAGACCCTAACCTGATGAGCCTAAGGTGGTACAGGCAAGCGCTAAACTGACTCTCTGGCAATACAGTGCGTTGTCATTGGCTGTGTTTTTAGATTTAACAAGTTCAAACACATAAAAACGCAAAGATTTGTTTTATGGCAATAATCAGAATGAAGAAAAACTTTTATGCATTGTCAAATGATCAGCATACACTAATAAATGCTGTTGTTGATCTTATGTGAACATGCGCCATCTTCCTGTTAATGGGTATTGATGTTAGTCATGAGTAGAATGTGGGCATAGTTTGTTAGACTAATAATGACGATCCCTACGACCGCTCGTATTATACATGCTCTTGTCGGTTATGGGTGTGATTTTCGTGAAACATGTGCCATCTAGTGGTAAAAGTGATACATGTTTTTAAGTAGCGCACAGATTTTTTTTTGTTATTGTGATTTTTAAAATACATTTATACATTTCACATACATGATGCTGTGAAATATGCCTTTTATTCACCGTTATCCATAGTCACTTTAGCTAGAGTCTCAAAGAAACCATATTAAAATTTAAAAAATCTGTGTCAGCTTCCTAATATTAACTAACGGACACTGTGTCATTCTTTCTTTCACTTTCTATCCTCGTTTGAAACTTTGTAAGTTGGGGACACACACTGTTTTCTGCGGCTCCTCTAGTCACAGTGTCGTTTTTGATTCCTCCGGGCAGTGGCAGAATCCATGCAGTACGCTTCACTGACCTGTAGATCGCGCTAAAGACACATACCTTGAATTTGCATCGGGAACTATGCTTCCCAAGCTGGAATGACGGCAGAAATCAGGAAACAAATAGTTATTATTGACATTCAGGCATAGCAGCGTTCTAGGAGCTAAGGGCTTTGCTCATGTAGCCGCAAGTATGTCAAGGCTGCACTTGACCCAGCAACCTTCCAATCACAGGCATAAAAGCTTAGCCCTCTGAGCCACACTTCACACCTGAGGGTTGCTGTATGTCTTGCTCATGCCCGGGGACTTGTGTCAAAGTCAAAGTCAGCTTTATTGTCAATTCTGCCATATGTACAGAACACACAGAGGATTGAAATAGCGTTTTCCCACAAACCCGATTAAACTGAAAAACATTAATACAAAAAATACAAATTTAAAAAATACAACAGAAATTAAAAAAAAATACAAGAAAAATATAAATACAAGGGCACATGGCAGAGAGTGCAAATCAGACAAAGTGCAATAGAGCTTGTAAGAGGACTGAGTAGCAG
>JABFDZ020000131.1:6307692-6323817 GCA_019775955.2 Pollimyrus isidori
GTACCCGGAGGAAACCCCACGACGACATGGGGAGAACATGCAAACTCCACACACAGGAAGCCCAGGCGGAGACTTGACTGTACATAATTTATGATTATTTGTTCATTTAATATATCTCTGCTGGGCGAAAAGAAATGTCTACCATTGAAACAAAAAAAAATGGAAAAGCAGTTTAGCAGATAAACAAAAAAATACTATGGGTGTTAATAATATTTTACTAATCTGGCAAAAAAAATTATGCGGCCCACATGAGTTCGGACAAGTTTCAGTGCAGCTCATTTATTAAAATGAATTTGACACCCCTGAAGTACTGCTTATCTGTGGCGGTCTGGTGGCTCCTCTCACATCACATCACTGTTTATGAATGAAAGAATGAATTAATCTTTATTGTCTTTGCACACATACCGTTCATATTGTATATTGCATTGAGATAAAATTTGTATCTTTCATACACAATATAGGTACAAAACACATCTCAGATGTGGGGTCTTAAATTTTTTCCAGAGCTGTATATCTGATGGCATATCTGTCATACTCCTGAAATTATATTTCTGGTAGGTCTTATCTCCACAGTTGGGTCGCCCATCATCCTGCTGCAGTCAAAACAACTGCGAGAACATCAAGACAACCACCGTCATAGCTCCACTTGTCTTAAATGAGTTGACATGATTAAGTCATTGTTTAGCATTGTCCTCACCAAGAACCTCGAGTAATATTTAATATTAGACCACCACAAAATGTGCGAGCAGCCTGGATGCCAATCACTCACTGGATAATGCAGATTCCTGTAGCTACCAGAAATAGCCACAAAGTTCCCCAGCAGATGGCGCAAAAGCAAAAGCTCCTCAACAAGCGGATTGAGCAAGATGATGTTGAGGGCTGACTCAGCAGATTTGAGAGTGTATTGGGGAACCTTTGGTCAAAATAGAAGGGGCATGAATTATTGCCCACCCCCCACCCCCCCACCACCCAGCAGTGCTAAGACAGGAGCCGCAATCTCAGCAAGCTCTTGGTCAATTTGTCCAGATTATCTAATGCTGGCCCCTGCTTGCACACAGCCAGACAGGATGACCTTGTGGGTGACGGTGGAGCGATTCCTGAATGTTCTCCCAAAGACTGTCCAGTGCTCCCAAACAGCCTACAGTCAATCAGCCCATCCCGTTGGCCATGTGTTGGTGCACCTGGCATCTGCTCATCCCAGCACACCCCCTCAGTCATGGCTGACCACAGCTAAATTAACTCACCCCTCAAGCAGATTCCCCCCGCCCCCCCCCCATGTGCCATAGCTCTAATCAAAACTGTCTTGGACGCTGATTGATAATATTGCTGGATATATTGCATAGGTTCCAGTGTGTGTATCCTTTTAATCCACAGTACATGGTGCATTTCACTGATGAGGACAAGGCCACCTATACCGTGCCAGATTCAAGGCCAAGACCGTGATGGACAGATTCTGAGTGAAGATCTTTGGGGGGGTGAAGACCAAGTTTTTGGGGGGGTTGAGATCGAGACTTGAAGAAATCTATTTGATTTCCAAACTTATGTACCATCATCATCACCCCTGCTAAGAATTTGAAGTATTGTTTTATTTTCATATGACAATCTTTTAATCTCAAACATTATTAGATTATTTTAATTTTTATTAATTGCATTTTATTACTGTGTGCAGGAGGAGCCCTAGACGTGCCATTAACAGAATCATAATTTGAAAAAGCAGTTAATTGCATGTTAAATCTATACTATTTACTATTTTCAGAATAACATAATAGTACAACCAATCCAATTCAGTATTAATCACAGCATGTGTATGGTTTAAGTTGGAAATTTACATACACTTAGGGCAAAGTCATTAAATCTCATTCATTTTTAAGCACTCCACATATTTCATGTTAACCATCATTTTGGAAAGCTCATTAGGACGTAAACTTTGGGCATGACACAAGTCATTTTTCCAACAGTTGTTTACAGACAGATATTTAACTTTTAACTCACAAAATCACAATTAAAGAGGATGAGAAGTTTGCATACACTTTGCAGTCACATTCACAAGCTTACAATAAGCTGCTGAGATTTTGGCTCAGTCCTCACAGCTGCTTGGTAGGCGTCCTTGCTCACATACACTATATCAGTTCTGCCTGCAGATTTGCTGCTGGATTGAAGTTGGGGCTTTGTGATGGCCACTGCGATACCTTGATTTTATTGTCCTTAAGCCATTTTGCCACATCTTTTGAAGGATGTATCGGGTCGTCGCCCAATCAGAAAACATATTCGCCCCCGAGCTTTACCTTCCTGTCTGATGTCTTCAGAAGCTGCCTCATCCACATCCATGTAATTAGCCTTCCTCATGGTGCCACCTATTTTATGAAGTACACCAACCCCCCCTTCAGCAAAGCACCCCCACCAGATAATGCCGCACCCCCTTCCATGCTTCACAGTCGGGATGCTGCTCTTTGGCTTATAAGCCTGGTCATTATCCTCCAAACATAACCATGGTCATTATGAACAGTTCAATTTTTTTGTACACATACAGTACAGGGGCTTAGGTGTGGCAGTCCTGTAGACTGTTTGTGGGACCCTAAGGACCGTATTGGGAAACACTGCATTACTTTATTCAAATTATGGAAAGTACTGTAAACTTCAGCCCTGTGGGCTTTGCATTCTTGTCTTATTGGTAGAGAGTCCTGTCTGTGCTGAAATACCACTGGAAGGAATTTCAGGAGGCAATGGCTCCAATCATCACCCATGGATGAACAATAGGCTTCACTGATTTATTTGAAACATTTAGTATATCTGAGATCATTCTTGTAAGCAATTTTTTCTATTTGATGTTTTACACTTGACCTGGGGAAAAAGTGGTTCACATAAAATGTAATTTCTTTGGCTCCGACTTGTTCCGGGGGAGGCTGATATCTTCCCAGCTTTGGTCACGCTGGTCCACAGGCCCAGAGGTGCACGCCTCTTCCTCTGTGTCTCCTAGGCCCAGTGCCTCTGGTTGCTGTGAAAAACCCATAAATTACTTGTTATATCATCTGAATGGAAAAATCTGATATTGCTACCAGAGCAAATGTTGTAGATAACGGTAACATGGAATATTCTGTTGCATGCATTGTCAAATAAGACTAATAAACTGTGAGACGTGCAAAGCTGTGACATTTCAGATGCAGCCCCCCTCCCCCCCCTGAGTATGTGCCAGTATGTAGACCTAGATCCTTACCCTGCTCAATTTGTTTGAGAATGGAAAAACTGGGAAAAATTGGTTTGTGGTGAACCACATCTGATTAATGGTCTCCTGGGAAGGAGGAGAACTACTTCACAGGCATTTTTTTTTTGCATGGGATAAATGTGAGAAATCAAAAAGGCAGACTACATGCCTGAAATTGGTATTGAAGCTTGTGCGCATACATATAATGGTGGATTTAAGGCCATATATATTGTAAGCGTGAACTGTAAACACCTCCTACTGACTCCTGTACTTTTATTACTTGTAACAAGACTAAAATAGTATTGGCTTTGTTGATGCATGACCTGTTTTCCTTTTTGTTAATTAAAACCAGTGGGTAAGTTGACATGATGGCTTGACAGTGAAGTCTTTTTGAAGAGACAGAAGTCTCTTAATGGTGTTGACGTGAGGTCATGGAGACCACCCGTTCTGATTGTGCCGGTACCATGGGTGGTAATGTAAAGTGTTCTCCACACGATCTCCTCGCGGGGTGAAAGTCCTCAGAAATCGGTGTGGTTATTTGCTCGTTACACAATGGCCACCATGTGCACACAAGATTCTCATGTTTTAGTGGTGAAGTAACTCTCGCACATGTTCGTGATTACACTTTACCCATAAACGCGTGACAGAAGCAGCCGGTCGTATTTAACATGTCCACGGGAAAGGCATGTTTTCATGATGAGCGTCATGTAGGCCCAAAGCCGTACTTTGAAGAGACCAAAGTTGGCTTTCGAGTACTTCAAGGGCTTATGTTTCACTTATCGTGTGCATCACCTTGAACTTAGGAATGTACTCTGGTTTCGAGGATGCCATGTTTAGCCCCTTCCGCGGCCACCAACAGTACTGCAATTTTGCAACATCAGCCAGTTCCTGTCTCTGGGTTTCCCTTTTGGTGGCTAGAAGACACAACAGTTCATTAGCACTCTTTTGTTTTTCCATACTACGGAGATTGCCCTGACCTTTTGAAAGTATAGAGAAGTCTCAACGCAAACAGGTAACGCAAACAAAGTATATTTAACAGAATGACATTGCAACATCAATGTGGTCTGTAAATAAGGACCCAAAGATTTTAATGAGTTGGGTGATATTGTAAAACAGTACAATAAAATCAGAGGTGATCTCATTGCGCCCCTACCAGCCAGCTGATTGGTCACGGGAACCACAGGAACAGGGAAGCTGGAGGGTTTTCTATATAGTTCAAAGTCCTGGTGATGCTTTGACCAGGGCCACTGGGTTCTCATCACCATGGACTTCAAGATGTTATCATTTAGTATGTTCTCCCTCCAAGGCTGCAAGAAAAAAAAAAACATTCACGTACAGTACCCTGACACTGAAGGAGAAGATTACATACAAGAGAAAGAATTAAATTGTGGAACGTTTCTGATTTCCCTATGTATAGTATAACGGGCACCATAACTTTCACAGCTCAGGTTCTATGATTCAAAAAGCTATCTGACTTGACAGCACCGATCACCAACTGAAAATACTGCGTCGCTTCAAGACAGCAAGCTGAAGCACATGAGTGATATCATTAAAGTTTGATCAAGAACTCAGATTCACGTAAACAGGAGGAATTTTTGATGTTCATATACAGCTGGCGTTCCTGGCTCCTGTTCATGGTCCTTCTCAGGATCCACAGCTGATTTGATTGACAGACTCCTGGCTCAGGGCACTCTATTACAGGGGCGTCCGAGTACACGGGGCAATGGGAAACCAAAACACTTCGGTGTGATCGTGGAGTCCTCAATCACTCAGCATTAGCCTTGTCGTGCAGCACAACACCAAACACCCTTTCCGATCCTGAACCATTACGAAATAAACCCTGGGAAGAAAAACACCAGTAAAACCCAATCTTTTTGCCTAAGGGCTCAGGAATGCCCATAAACACCGCACTACGTCTCTCGGAAGGCCGTGGTGAAACCTGACACACACAGGTCTGCAGACCCACGTCCAGGACACTGATGTGACCTTGTTCAGTTCCTCCATCCGGGCCTCATCGGGATGCCGAGGGTGCTCATTGCACTCAATGCTGCTCCTGAATCCAAGGCAGATGAAACCATCATACGTCTGCCAAGCAGCTTTTGACCTCAGCTCAGACAACCTCCGTACTTCGTCGGCATCCACGGGAACCACAGTGGCAGACTGATACTCCTGGCTGTATGTAAACCTCTGTCTAGGTTCCTGGAAAAATTATATTTGCGGCTCACAGTAAAAGGAACAGAATATCCATTGTAGGAACAGGTAATTGAATTAAAAATATAACAGAATGTCTCCACACCTTTGCCATTTCTTCATGCAATAATTTCCAGGCCTGTATGGTGGAATTTTCCTTCTGAATGCTGTAGTTGTGGGCAACCTTACCCACCGCCAGATGTGCTACTGTCACAGCAGGCTTTGGTTTCTGTGACCTTGGGTTGGCTTGAGACACCGCTTCAATGTTGGCCTTACACAAAGACAGCAAATAAATACCACAGCTGTTGGATTCTTTAAGTCATTCCTTTGTATGGACAGAACATGTACAGTGTTATCTACAGCAATGTACCTGACAGAAGTCCTTTGTCTCCATGCCATGCTGCTGGCTGAGGAGCTGGGGCTTCCCCTCCAGGTACTCAGGCTTGTAGGCATCCCTTGCCTTGCATGCCTTCACTGTGGTCGGTCGCAACGATTCTGGCGGCTCAGTTTGGTGCTTCACCTGCTCCTTCCCCGCCCCAGAAACTGTTCCAAATCTCCTCTTCATGCTAAGGATCATCTCGGCTGAGGGAAACAGTTCATTGTGGACCACGTCTTTCATCCTCTTCGTGTGTAGCAGATGGCTTAGTCTGCCGCAGTTTGAGGTGAGAGGTCAGCGAGACAAGCCCAGTTCATGATCTTGTTTTTCTTCTCCTAAATCACTCTACATACCTTACCATTTTATAGCCCCATGTTTACAGGTTTAGCATTTTACACACCAGGGTGGGTATATTAGTACAAATTCATGTTTTGTTTTACAAGCTACACTTTTATTAATACCTTACATGACAGTCCTTAAGGGGCCATTACATAAACAAGTGACCTAAGGGCTTAGACGCCATTGACGGCAGCACCACTCCTGGGATTTGAACCAATGACACATACATTATGGTCTCGTAACTACAATCCCTACTACTTAAACTGGAATGCTCACCGTGAGAGTGCCTGGAAACAAGCCAGAGGAACCATCTTTCTCACATATAGCAGCGGCTGTCTCATGATGGTATCCAGGGATTCGTAGAGGTGAATGGGAGGTAGGCCGGCATCCAGTGTCTCATACAGCCTGTTTGAAAACCTCAGGTCTGAGTTGTAGAGAATCTCCACCTGTTCCTTCTCTGTCCCTGACAATCTGCAATACATCATATCAGTGAGAAGATGTTCTTTGTATGATGATGAGTTCAGGTGATTGAAGTATAAAATCCGGGATGTCTTACTTTACTGGAATAGTCTCCCCGAGTCTTCGGATGGCTTTATTCCTCAGTCCTTCAAGAACAAACAAGTGCGTTTCACAATCGTGAAAGTAGAATCCTGTGATAATGTCCAAGTTTGCATCGCTTGCTTTCATTTTAGAGAAGGACAGGGATCCCTTGATTGATCCTTCGGCGTACGAGTCCAGATGTGCAGCAGAAGCATTGATTCTCAGGATCTCCGTGTGTAGCCTTTTCGGAGCAACACCACTGCGGCACCTGAAGCAGTAAATGATGCGCCCAAATGGACAATCTGGGGAAGAGTGGTCCTTCATCTCGGTCAGTGGATGTGCGATTTCTACTTTCACTTTCAGCTGAGATCCGGCAGCTAAGTAATGGCCTATCGGTGTTTCCGTTGCAGACACCATCTGTGAATGACTGGGTGGTGGCTTTTGATATTTACTCACTTTGTGTTCTGAAAGGTGTGCCACAGATGAGCTCTCGATGGGAGCCGTGACCTTGAATCGCTTCTGGCCACGCAGCAGTTCAGACAGGTCTACCCTCGCCACACCATACGGGTCACATGGAGCATTGCAGGTTGGGTGCCCGCTGCTCCGTAAGCCCACTTTGCTCAGCCTGGCATCATCTGACTCTGTGCCGAACATGGCAGGGGCGCTAGTCGGCTTTACCGGCCTTCTGTCTCTGTCGTGGACTTCAATCTCAAGCGGAGGACCCTGGAGGTATTCCCACAGCTTGCTTGGATTCAGGAGGCCAGTTAGAATCATGTTTGCATCCTGGAAGGGCATGTTCATTCCATGATCTTGCCCTTTGGTCCTGTGCTCACTCAAGTTGTAGAATTTATACTTACAATACACTGGTAAACATTTTTTTTCCTGGGTGGGAAATGACACAAAAAACAACTCGATGTTCGATCAAAGACAGACTTAACTGTTATTTTTCATTTGTCAATAAACTATTCCTAAAAGACTTCTCTGGTCAAGTAAAGTGGATTTTATTGTAATACCATCCAATTACAGGTTCCCCCAAGACCATGGTGCAACACGAAACAGCATTGATGTGAGAGAGTTTTCACAGTACTTAAAGTGACAGATTCTGCAGATTAACACTATTCTCTATTAGCAAGTGGTACCCTGTGTACCTTAAAAGTGAGAGGCAAGGCCGGTAGGGACTTAGCAGATTGGACCGTGATGACCAGTGGGTTCAGCTCCATGCTGAGTTCATTTGACAGCAGTGGTTTATCTACAGAAATGTCGCAGAAACCTTCATCGATTCCAGGCAAGCGGGTCACCAAGCAGCCGATTACTTGCTTCCTCCCTAATATCCAAGCCGGCGGCAAAATTAAAAGCTGATATAATGCAAATGGAGCAGTACCCACAAGAGTTACACAAATACTATAAACAACAATAATCATAACTACACAGTGCTGTTTAATACATTTCACCCCTTTAAAACGTGTGCAGCAGTCGAACAGCATGTGATTTGTCTGGATCCAGTTTACGAGAGGCCTGCATGAATTTTTCACTGGTGATATCTGTATTTAAGGTCACTGTACCAATGAATGGGACACATCAAATGAATCGCGTTAGGCTTGCGCTGCTCAGATCCTGTAGCCAATTAGAGGCCTTTCAATAGACAGCATCAAAGTACTGCAAGGAGTGGCGAGACTGAAACTGCTACACCCTTTAAAGTAAACTGTCTAAAAAAAGACTTTTCAAGTGAAGCATGTTATAGGCGGGTTATTAAAGTCTCTAAAGTTCACCTCAAGTTGTTACTGTTTCCACAGTAGGGAATACACTGTACTGTTTTAGGTGGAACTGAGAATACTTTTAGAAAGAACAACTTTAAAATAAAAGTTTGAACATCACAAGGTCAGCTGTTTAATATATAAAGAACCCTGTTACTTATTGCATGTTGGAAAAGGTGAGAAGATCTGATGCTGAGTGTAATGATCTATATTTCAAATTTGTAAATGTAACAATTTCAGTGTGTCAGAAATACACCTATGAATAATCACCATGCTATTTAACACTGTATCACATTTACATTTATTTTTACTGAGTTAATGCTTCGGTCCAAAGTGAAGCAAATTGCACATTACAAACATACAGCTGTCATGGAGTTGACTAGGTGTGACATCTTCCAAACAAAGCAAGAACCTAATTAGACTGCTATTCGGCAACCAGGAAGTGCAACATTAAGAATATCTAGGGAAAAGAGTGGTGTCAAGCTAGTAGAGGAATTCCTGAAATCTCTGGATGCATTTCTTGAGTTGGAGAGAGAGATGTTTGCAACATCAGTTATTTGACCACCAATTTCAGCCATTTTTTGTGCCAAATACTATTATGTTCTTGTAAATAAAATATAATAAAAAATGAAATATTGATGTACCTGCAAGCAGATAAACTGGATTAAGTTCCACAGCAGTGGTTCTACTGCTCCGCCTCTGCTGTCCAGCCAAGGCCGTGACCTTCTGGCCAGCTCTGCAGGGCTGTTTCCTCCTATTCCCAACCAGGGATTCATCTGTTGCACAGCTAACCTTCAAAGTGTCTTGGAGAGCAAACGCAAGTTAACTCACTCACTGCCAAACTCATAGGCCCTTACCACGATAAACACGGCACATAGAGACAAGCTGAAGTATGCGACTTACAGGAGAAAAGGGCTAAAACACGGCAGATTGTTTGAGTTCGGGCCCAATCTTAATTAATGAAATAGTATTTGACTTGAATTTCTGGAAAATCCCTTATGCGTATACTTAAGTGTAATATCAAGTTGCATGAGCACCAGCATCTGAATATTAATAATCATAATTATAACGGACAAACAGGATTCGGTTGCATAACTACTCAGGATGAGCACCATTTTCACTATCAATTTCCATTAATTAATTGTTCAGACCAAAATAAAAACTTTTCTTTAGTAATAGTGCTGTGAGCACTCTTAATGCAGTCTCCATCTAGTTTCTCACGCACTGATAGTGAACCTGCTGAGCTGTTTCCGGCCGCTCTGAGAGTTTGATTGTGTGGTCTGCAATCCACCAGGATCCCTTTCCCACTCCAGCTTCAGCCTTGGGCTTCTTAGGTCACTCACGGGGACTTCCTGACTCCTACCATGTGTGAGACATCAGAGAGCTGGACAACATCTCAAGCCTGGGACACAAGCCCATGGCAAGAAACAGATTTCATGGCGTGTCCAGCAACCCATCCAATAGGTCACAACCCTAATATGTTTTTTCTACTTACATTAAAAAGGTCCATCTGGATATAATTTGTTTGCACACTGATACTCTGATGAATAATTAAGTCACAGATTTTTCTTGTTTCCTTGTTTTCTTTCTTTTTGATTTTGGTTCCACATTGCTCATGATGCAAGTGCACTAATACAAATTAGCATTTTCAGTCAAATTTCAGGAACACTTCAGCTAATCATAGCCATGAGAATCGTTTGGGGAAAATATATAGTTAGTTCACAGGCATGCCATTTTTATGTGAATTTTTTGGGAGGGATGATTTTACTACCTGTCTATATGCCTGCTTGGACGGTAAAATGGTAAGCTGAGTATACCAGCATCTCTGCCTCAGACACAAGACAGAAAGTTCTCAATGCTATTTGCACTGATTTACCTTCTTCTCTGATTTTACTCTGCATAATAATAGTTTGTTCTGCTTCCATGAATGTATCTTTGCTAGTGCAGTGAAGTCCTTTTACGAGTGTGGTGACAATCCACACACAGCATTCACAGCAGGTCAGTTTGCCATATTGTTGTTTGGATAATTTCTTGAATCAACAAGCATACTTTTGTTCTTTCTGCATGACAAACTCCCCCAAAAGGAATACAAAAATAGCTATAAAGCAACTAAAAATATCTATCTTCTCTGAAAAATAAATAAGCAAAAGGTGCTCCAGATGAAAGTATATTTTCAGGTCGACACAAACCTGAGGCACATTATGTAATCACACTTTGTATAATTGCTGAACATCATAACAGAAACCCTGTAAGGAATAAATAAACCATGGTCCAACAAACTGCTGCTGTCCAACCAAATGCATATGCAGTTATTACACACCCCACTGTACCTGCTGCGAGTAGCACATTCTCCCTTGGGGTCAGGATTGGAATCTCTCTTCTTTCTGGACATAACATCTACCATGGAGGTTTTCCTAAGGTAGGCGGAGTTTTTGTCTGTTTCCACAACAGACTTGGGATTCTCCTTTTTGAAAACATTTCTCAACTTCTTCACAATGTTCCTGATGGCATCTTTGAATAGTTTCACAAAAAAAGAAAACAGAGAGAGAGAAAAAAACATGCCTGCAGTATTGCTGGGATTCATATAATCACAATTTGCTGTTTGAATGACAGAGACCTAGAGGTGAGCAATGAGATGCACTCTGCACACACATACAGGAATCACGCTTACACTCTTGGTGGTGTGAGGCCCCTGAGCAAAGTGCAAAGATATAAAGACTGATTTCCAGATCTGGCTGCCTGTCTCAAGAAGGGCACCTGGCATCAGAAATTCCACACAAGTAAGTCATTACCGATTCTTTCCCAAAGCCCCAACACACAGAAAACACGCCAATGGTTGCTGAATCAAAACACATTTTTGTTTAAGAATTAATTTCTAATGGTGATTCTAGGATTTTTAAGTTGGGGGGCATAAAAGCGGGTATAATTCATATAGATGGGCCAACTTTATTAGCCAGAGATGTGTTTTAAATTGACCCTGCTTTGTGCCCGTAGCCTTCAGACCCCACTGAGTAGGATAAGCAGTTACAGAAAAAGTATGGATGGTTGGTTCGATGGATGGATGGATGGATGGATGGATGGATGGATGTTTTAAATCAGAAAGTGACAGGAAAATGATCACTCTAATAGCCAATCAGTTTTTGGCTGATTTTTTGGTAAGATTACAACCACATGTTGTAACTACTCAAGCCATCGAATCACAAAGGGTGGCATAGGAAACATGACCTGAAAACATACCAGTGTGTTCAGTATCCTCCCTGCAAATTCCTTGCAGCAGCTTAAAGAGACTTGGTCTGTCACACTTGGCCTTAGCAGACACCATGTCCTTGGTGTCCCACACACGGAAGGTGACTCTGTGAGAGGTCAGTTTGATCACCACATCCCTTGTGACTCTGAGTTTTACAGACTGAGTCCAGGCTAGCCACATCCGGTCCCCCTCATTCCAAGGCTTTAATACCTAAAGGAAAAAAAATACAGTTCATTTTATATTGTTCTCCAGTGTACTCCATTCCACACTTACCATAACAACCCATACCTCACTATATCTGCCTGGCTGTGTAATATGCTAGTTCTCACTTACACTCTAGGTGCAACTTAGACACATCATCAGTGTTGTATCCTGGGTTCATTGGGTGTTTCGGGTCTCACAACAGACACCCTCACCCACTTAATAGGGTCGATTAAGCATTAAGTCATAAAATGAACATAAATATTTTTTCACTGATTCAATTTATTTCTTAATTTTAGGCCAAGATGATAGTTTTACCTTTTGAGCTACAGTTCCATTAGAATATTGTGTGAAACCCATTCCAGAATGTACCCTGAAGTTCCGCTACTTAACTGTATTTGTGTTGTAATCTATTGTCTCAACTCTAATGCATGCACGCAGTGATAAAGGCCGTGGGGCAACTTCTTGTGGGCCTACTGTGTTCGAGTGTGCCGTATATTTAGAAATGTTTGAAACATGTAAATCTCTCTCTCCAGTGTTAATTCAAATAAGGGCACACAAATCCAGTCGTTTATCTCGTCAGGCCACGATGTCCAGAAGCGGCTACGTCATTTGTAGATTCAACATCCAGTGCTTTTGGGTTGAGTTCAGCCCAGTGAACAGGATTCTTAATGTTAATTTAAAATACCATGCTAAGCGATCAATTGACGGATCAGCACCAAATTGAAAGTTAACTAGGTGAACAGCTTGAGTGTTTCATGGATCATTGGTACCGTAAGAAAATCAGAATGATTTTTGTTTGGAAAACATATTCACAGGGATTTACAACAAATTCTGAATGGTGACAATGCTATACGTTCTACATAACTATGACGATCGACGTGTATGTAAACAAACAAATGACCAAAGTAAACACTCTCCTTTCGCAGACGTAAACATTGAGTTGAGTTTAACACTGTATACTCATCATGCACAATAGAATGCTGGCACTTTCACCCCTGTGCAGTATTTGCTCGTTATTTACCTTAGTTTCATTTTCCAAGTAAATGTTTGCAGCAAAGCCAAACATTACCAGGTCAACTTTCCTCGGCTCTGGATCGTTAGGAAATAAATTATATTCGATATGATAGTATCTCTGAGCTTCCGGAGTTTTTTCCCCCATTGCGATGGAGGAATACTGCTTCGTGATTTTTTTACTAGTTTTTTCTCCAGCAGCAATTAGACTTTCATCATTCCCTAAAAGGGAGGGGAAACATATAAAACATATAATTTAGAGCTAGCTACTTATGCCCCCCAAGATCTGCCATTCTATCGTGTCAGAAAAATCTGCCATTCTATCATAGTCATTTTGAATAAAATGTTTTCTCATAAATTTCGTTTCTCTTTATTTTACTGTAATATGAATGCTTTCAAAAACCAAGCAGAAACATGAAAACAACTGCAGTTTGTATCTGACTAAACCACCCATGCCGTATTTAATTGCCTAAACTGAAACAGCAACTTCTTTCACTGTGAAAAAAAATACCTTTGGGTATAGCCAATGCAATTGTGACTGTAAATGTAATTTCATGGCATGGCTGACTTCTGGATTCAAAAGACTCAGTTGTGCTTGGTGAAACAATGTTGTGGTCAATTACAGTATCAAACAGGCATTTGTCTGACTTCTGAGTGTGCTGTTTATTATCCCTTTGTAACTCGTTTAAGATTTCATTTGCGGCAGGAGCACAGTCAAGCTCCCCAGGAGATGGACACCCTACTACACAAACAGCAGGGTTTCTTGTAAGAACTTGGGACATTGCAGAATAGCTGAACTCCATTTGGTGCAGAATTCACAGGTCTTCATTAATCACTAAATAACCATTGTTCAGAAGGTCCAAAAAGAAGCTCCCATCTGTAAAAAGTAAACACAGGTTAAATAAAACTACTTAGATTTTAAATGTAATTAGGTTAAATGCAATTAAAATTACAGGATTGGTTTTCTTAGTTTGGCAATCATTTATACACTTCTGTATGTCATGGCTTCCACTATAAACTTCACAAAATTGCATATATATTTAATTTTTTAAAAAGTGTGCCATTTATGACATAATTTCCTGTCAAGACTGTTACAGTTAACAACGAGCTCGAGTAAAGACTTCATAACAATATACAGTATTTATCATCTGTGCTGCTTTTGATTGCATAGTGATACAGAACTCAGCGAATCATTCATACGGATATATAATGAAGCATTTTAAAGTATCTTACCAAATTCATGTCTATCTTGCAAAAAAAAACTTTACCGTACTGTTTTCGGCTTAAACCAGCTGTAGGAAAGTTCTTCACTTTACTTCAGTTGCAAAATTTCCAAGGGCAACCAAATAACCGCTTAGCACCAGGACAACACACGCTGTAACCTCCGCCAAAGTAAATAGTTCCACTACTTTCATGATGATAGTCACTGGACATACAGTATATGAATAACTTATTTTTCTCACAAATAGAGTCACTTTAATGTATGTGTAACTAGCCATGTCATGTAAATATTTTGCGATAAACATTTTGATGTTGGCGGAACAATGTAAACTATTTAAAACTGAGCCAATCTAAACGTAACCTTGGTAACTCGTAATTTTTGTTTGTATTTTCAAAGAGATTTTGTCAATGCATAATAAGCGAAGTGCATGTTCTAGACTATAGTGTTTGTTTAACGTTAAGTCAATATAGGCTAGACACCGTAACAAAAAAAAACATAAGATCAAATTGGTATCTGTTTTAATATATTACGAGACGATGCTATTAAAAACTATAAATCACTAGAAGTAATCATTTACTCTTATTCTTCTTGTGTTCCTATTTCGTATCCTAATCCTCTTGCCACAATGACAAAGTCTATCGGTGATCTCAGTAACCAGACTCAGCAACCTGACCATGTCCACATTGTTAGACAATAGACCATATGAGGCCTGTATTGTTCAGTAGTAATACGATATGTGATGTATAATCTGTACGTTACAGTTGTACATGTTGCTGGCAATATAATAGTTGAATTGTCAATATATGGCATGCCGACATTTATTTTGTAAAGTGGGCTATAACGAATGTAGTGCAATCATTAAACTTGTGTGACTTATAGTACATTTTCATTTATTTAAATGCTATAAGTAAACTAATTGCCACTCTTCTTGAAGAAAGCAAACAAATATATAACATGGTCAGAGTAATATATATTTTATATGATATTATATATTATAATGTATGTGTGTGTGTGTGTGTTCTAATTTTTTCAAACCCACCTATTCAAAACCACCTCGAATTTTATCGATTTTCTTATGGAAATAAATGCCAGATGGAGAGTGAAAGCGTCTTTTCAAAACAAAAGCAGGACATTCATCAGAATCGTGTCTGTATAGAAGCCAGGTTTTCTCGATTTAATTTATGGTGACATTTTTACGCCATGTTTAATAGCTATTTTAAAATTCTATCAAGTTTATATGGCTCTTTATCATGTAAATGAGAAACAATCTGCCTCAGTAAAGAGTAAGTTATTGCCATTACAGGCGCGATAATGGAAAGTGTGGTTGTAGAATTTACCGAAATATGCAACAATAAATGGTGTTTGCAATTGTATATAGACACAGTAATTAAGAACCCTCTTAACTCCCGTCCTTTAAAGTCAATGTAATAGATTTGAGCACACGCGGCATATTAGAGAATAATATAGTCCTCGCTGGCAGATGTTTGCATACTTTAATGTGCTACACATCAAACAAGTTTCCTAACGCTCTTTTTTTTTCTAAACATGATACTGTAGAGGTAAAAAGACGAAACTATAATGTGTTGCATTATTACAATGAAAAATAAATTATAAAGGTAAAATAAGTTTAGGAATAACTAGGAGCATAAGAACCAGGAGGACGTGTCCCCACAATATTTAACTTGGACGCATTCACCTCCCATACGAAATATACCTTTGTTTTACAATTATTATTACAAAGGCCGATAGCTTAGTTGTTTAAAGTTAGAAGGCACTTCGATAATAACATGTACAGTATATGCAGAGCAAATCAATGGTAATGGAAAGCAGACCAGGACGAAGCCCAGCCTTTCAGACGTCATCGCACACATGTGGAGGTTTATTTTTGATTAGGCACTATACTTTTTTTTTTTGGGGGGGGGGGGGGGGCCCAAAAAAAAAAAATTTCAAAGGAAACCCCCGGGTAACAAGCAGATTACAAAGGAACCAAGGGATTTTCCCGTAACCCACCGCGGGGATGCGCGGGTGATGGGAGGCACA
>JABFDZ020000131.1:6339341-6350153 GCA_019775955.2 Pollimyrus isidori
TATGTGACATGTTAATCAAGTAATTAATATGTTCCTCATAATTCAGGGGAGTGTTCATACCCACCCTTGTACACAGACAGCAATTCGATGGTGATCTCAGACATTCAGAGCCTGTCGCTCTCTTCTAGGTCCGAGGTGTCCAAGGTGAAGGTCCCCATCAGCAAGGCAGGGGGACCCGAGTTCAGCAGTGGCAGTGGTACAGGTCGGCGGTGCTGCCTGAACACGCAACAGGACCGGATCTCCCCTACAGGCCGGTCCGAAGCAGCACCAGATAACAGTATGTTACTGCTTGATGTGAATGACGCCATGCTAAATGTTTATGCTTAGGAAGTACAGAAAACACAGGCTAGTTTGGGATCCATTGGGTCAGTTAGACGTCTGGTCTTCCACTGCCATTCAACCTGCTGTCAGTTGGGCCACCACAGGGTTTTCAAGGTGGAAGACCTGCTCCTAGCGTCACTCACTAACTTTGGCAGGAAATAGAGTGGTGAGTTGGCAGCTCACAGAGCGTTGGCGGGAAGTCTTCCCTTGAGCACCTCTCCGGAGCTGGCCTGGATGCTGCGTTGGGGGCGTGATATGACAGAACCGCTATGGGCAACTCAAAATGGTCCCGACTAACGTTAAATGAAGGGTCAGTGCCATTGGCTTGCTGAATTCACCGCCCTGTGTTGTGTTTATGTGCCCATCAGTGGAAGAGCAGCTCTTCCGCTCAGTAGAAGGCCAAGCCGCATCTGATGAAGAGGAGGAGAAGTGGACAGGAAAGCAGCAGTCGCAGGTGGATGAGGTGAAGAGGATCTTAACCAGGCTGTCCTGCTGCGGCGAGAGGTATAGCTTGTTGACTATGCTTCACGGCCATGCTACTATCTCCACCAACATAGTGTGTCCACCTGACAATATAACCCTCAGACCTTCTCCATCGGATAATTCATGGCTTGTCCTTTGAGGCCTTTGATGCTTCTGATCCACAGGTGTGACGACAAGGCTGTTAGGAAGCTACTGTCCCACTTTGGGGGCACCAGGAGCGAGGAGAACCAGAGTGCCATGGTGGAGCTCCTGGAGAAGGTCACTCGGCTGAACAAACAGCTGGAGATAAAGGAGACCCTGGCACGCAAGGCTGAGATGGACATGGACCAGGTAGGCTAACATGCCCATTGCACCACAACTGTTGGTTGGCAACCTGCAAATTCTAGAAGGGATGGTCATGCCATGCTAATGGTACATTAAATAAGGCCTTGCAGCCCTCACATTACATATCATGGGGTTCTGTCCCGCCTGTCTTCTGACTGTGTCTTCCCACACTGGGAAAGGACGTCAAGCTGGGAAGCCTCCTAGTGAGTTGTTATGAAGGGCTTCAAAGTTAAACCGCAACGTGTGGCCAGCCGCTCCTCCTAGCTTCCAGCAGTGATCTGCCTGCCTCCGCCCTCCACTGCGGCCTCTGGCTGATGTCTGTTCCTGTTGCTAACTGTAACAGCCAGAGATACCCCTCCACCATGCATACAGGCAGTCCCCAGGTTACGAACAGGATCCATTGCCCGAGTCTGTTATGATATCTAAGTTGATTTTATAGGTAAGTCATACAGTACATAGTTATTATTTATTTATATTATTATTATTATTACAGTCCCTAGGTTACAAATGGGATCCATTCCCTAAGTCTGTCATAAGTTGATTTGTTTTTTTTGATTTTTTTTTGGGTCAAAAAAATACTACAGTACATGATAATAATTGTTATTATTCAGTAATAAAAAATAACCAGTCTGAAGCAGCCAGTAAAAAGGCTATTACAAAGGGTTGGAAGCCAAACCTACCAACATAAGACGAATGTTCGAAATATATATACCATGGAGCAGTTAACACACAAAATAAGAATTCAAGAGGAACGAGGTCTGGAGAAATGGAGGAAATGGACTGTGTTTATGTTCTGGGCGACAGGATGAGGACTGGAATACTGATATATCACAGGATAAATATGTAGTAGCTAGTAATCTAGACTGCTCACAGGTTGTGGTTTTTGTGGGTTTTTTCTGCCCTTCTGTCATGTGTGTGTGTGTTTGCATTTTGTAATGGAAAAAGCAGTGATAAAGTTTTGAAAAATAATAACAATAACTAGGCTGAGATGGATGTGGATCAGGTAGGCCAACCTGCCAAATTGGGCAACAACTGTTGCATTAATGAAAAAAATATACTGCAGTTATACTGTTGGGTCATTGCTAGGCCAAGTCAATCTTAACGGGAAACAAAGTGAAATTTTAAATCTGAAAAATAAGATTCAAATAAGTAGATAGTATATTTAAGGACTTCTTCACGAGGAGAAAATATCAGTTTCGCGGGAAAATCCTTGATGATATGACATACTGTACTTGCTTATATTCTTAGATGTATATCTGTTCAGCCACCTTCTAAGCATTGATCCTGGTTGGGGGGGAGAATTGGGGTAGCAGTACAGAACAGGGATAGACATTGAACAGGATTGTAATGTGCAGGGTAATTTATAGATGCCACTTAAATTTGCCTTTAGACATTACATTTACATGGGAGACCCATACAACATTGTGAGAACTTCCAAGCTACACATATCCACTGAAGCTGAGATCCAAAGGTAGGGGGCAGAGAGGCTACCCACTGAGCTACCATACTTACCCTGGGTATTTACCATTAAAGTATTTGGGTTGTGACTTTGATTTTAAGTGACATTAAACAAACTAAGTAGTTAAACAGTTCATTAATGTTAAATGTTCTAATTTTGGCAAGATGAAGGACTCGTTATTGCTGGAGCTGCAGCAGAAGGCTGAGGAGACGGAGCTGCTGCACATGGAACTGCAGATGCTGGAGACGGAGCGGGTGCGTCTGTCCTTGGTGGAGGAGAAGCTCATGGACGTCCTGCAGCTCTTGCAGAAGCTGCGCGACTTGGTCAGTTGAGGACAATGAGCAGAATGGCCCATTCATATAACTGCTGCTGTGATGACCACTCAAAAAATACAAACTTCACAATGAAGATGTAATCTCGTTGGCCAGATTGGCCAAGGCAGCCACCTCTGCAGTGGTTCTCCATGTTCTGCAAACTGTTATGACATAGATCTACTAATACAGACTGATGTTTGTCCACTCTACCTTTTCCAGAATGTATCGAGAAGATGTCTGGGCAAGATCTTGTTAAGCACGTTGGAATCTTGCAGTGACCCACAGCATGGTGAGGATCACTCACCTCAGAAAAGAAAACGTGGTGTTCGGCTCTGTGATCATAAACTAACAACCTATAGTTAAATCAAGATGTCGATGGCAAAATCATTAATGTTCTTCTGTGTGTTCTTCAGGGAAGGCGCACATTCTGCAGGTGCTGAACGCTCTTTATCAAGAGCTTGCTGCGTGTGAGCTTCTCGCCAGTGCACCCCTGGAGCGAACACAGAGTCATCAGTCCCTGACCAACGCCCTCCTCATCACATGCTGAGAAGCATCAGCAAAGTGCAACTGCTGGGAAGTCATGCAGATAACATATCACAGCAAGTTGGACTTTGAGCCGAGACCGAAGGGGATTTTCTGAAGTCTAGATAGAAGCAAAAGAGAAGTTTCAGGAGAGGGAACTCGTGCAGTAACGTCTTACCTCTGCAATGTCCATGTCATTGGGTTCCATTAAAAATATGGTTTTGTGTACGCTGTGTGTTTCGTAGTTTAAAGTAGCAACACGGTTCCATTTATTGTTGTTATGCAACAGCGAGGAGAGGTTCTGTGATTTGATTGTCTATATTTTCGGCGGTTTTCTGGCTGGCTCTTGACAAATACAGGCAATATTCATTTTTTTTTTTTTTAAATTTACACATTGTGTAATTTTAGCAGATTTATAAGTAGAACATGGATGTGGTTCATATTTATTGGCCAGAAGGTTAAAGCTATGTTGTACTTTTGTGTTAGATATATTGCCACATTTTACACTTATTTCCGTGTAAAAAATCAGGATATAAGCTTGGTTTAAACAGATGGAAGATATTGAAGATAAAATTTCAACTACAACAAACAAGTGTTGCAATGGATTGCTGGTCTGTTACTAAGCCGGCTGGGAATGTACATTTTACAACATGACAAACGTTATCTGAGGTTTTCATCTAACGTTCCAGTTGAAGTGTGCAGTACATTTAGTCAGACAGTTTCATTATGCAAAATATCTGTGACAATATTAAACATAGACATGACTCATTAGATATTATATATGCACATTTCCTGTAATTGTCATTATTAGTGTTTTAATATAAAGAGTACCTAAATAAGCCGTACAAGCAAATAAAATAGATTATATTATGCTGGCTCTCTGTGATAATTTCAGTTTCCAGTCCAGAAAACTTGCATTAAACTTTTGGCAAGTCGTTAGCACTTGGTCACCTGTGGGTTGTTGCTGTTCCCCCTGGCTTTCATGTGTTTCACTGATACCACCTGAGGCTGAGCATGAACGACTGTGGAGGCGTCTGGGCAAAGTTGAAAGATAGATTATGTCTAAGGCCACCTCCTCTGTTCAACGATGGTCATTCATTTGAACCAGTTCTCCTCTCGGTCCACCTACGATAAAATTATTTCAACCCTAACCCAGACGCTTCCACAGTGGTTCACGCTCGGCCTCAGGTAGAACACAGGAAAGCCAGGGGGAACAACAACCCACAGGTGACCATCAAGTGCTAACGACTTGAGGATTCTACAGGATTCATCAACCTGCTATGCCAACCAGTCAGTCAGAATTGAGAAAGCATTCTGGATGGAGTGCAAAATGTCTTCTATTAAAAAAACTAATTGCAATTACATAACCCTTTTAGGGCCCTGCGATGGGCTGGCCCCCCATCCTGGGTTGTTCCCTGCCTCGTGCCCATTGCTTCCGGGATAGGCTCCGGACCCCCCGCGACCCGGTAAGGATAAGCGGTTTGGAAAATGGATGGATGGATAACCCTTTTAGGGTTAATTTATGATGTTGATATCGACAAATTCAGTTAATTAGTGCTAATTGCTACTATAATTTATGTTATTACACAACATTTTGGGATATTACTTTTTCTTTTTTAAAAAAAAGTCAGCCATTTTTTTTGTTTACATTTCAACTGTTAGAAAATAAATAACACCATGGTTAGGTACTCCACAGCTGAAGCTCTTCAACAGATTCTGCAAGAGGATACAGACGGAATGTGCATTATATGACCTGTCCCCTCCGCTGCCCCCCCACTGCCGCAACCCCTTTAAATGCGTAAGCTGTGCATGCATCATGCAGTTAACTGATAAATATATCTTAACTTTAGTTAATTGAATTTGAACACGGTACCATTGAATTTTACATGCCAACGAATAGGGGTGCAACTTGAACTCCAAGGACCTGGAGTGTAACTCTCTAACAAGGACCCATTGAGGGTCAATGGTGGCATATGGTTCCGACCTGGGCAATGTTTGTCGATTTTGTTGCTAAGCAAGTTTATTCACCTGACCTGATGTAACATAAAGTAACCTAACACTAACCTGCATACATTACCACAATACAGTATTAATACTGCACTATTAGCAATATTACAGTGAAGCAGAGGGGTTAAAATTCAATGCCATCACTATAGGCCTTATATAAATTTAATGGAGTACTGTAAGGTTACACTGCACCATTGAACATTTTTTCATCTGATTTAAAAATCAATATTTTTAATTGGATGTAAATTTTATGACTGCTTATGGTGGCATTTTGAGGTCATTCAATTTTGTTCAAAATGAAGGAAGGATTCAATCCCCAAGCCTGAAGGTGTGCCAAGCATGCCACTTCCTTTATATACAATAAGCGTCTATTGCCACTGTGGCATGAAAAGCAGGAAATAATGATTTTAATACAGCAAAACCGAATGACATGTTGGTTTCATTACTCAATTGGGGACAAAGTCCATTTAGAAGACTAATTCTGTTTTCTGTCCAGGAATAGTTGATACATGCTTGGAAATGTTTATTATTTAAATACTTAAACCTCAGGTCTCAGGTCAAAAAAATTCCCCGATCTTTCACAAGCCCCTGAGAACACAAGGATGTTTATACAAACAAGTGCCAACACTGCAGTGGTTTGCCCTGGGGACTTACAGAAACCAGAGAGGGAAAGGAAGTCAACAAAATCTGTTTGCAGACTAGACACTACCTAGGACACTGAACTGAAGTCGATCTGAAAAGCAAAACGCCATTCCTGTTTCATATACTTATTTTATATAATTCATTTTAGTTCATTACCATCACCGTTTCTGAGTGAGGGAGAGGGATTGGTGAATATCTTGATCCTATTGACACATGCTGTCACTTGACTAAAGCATTTACTTTGCTGCCACCATGTGGCCAGTGTAGAAGTATATTAGAAGCACAGTTTAAGCAACTCGGTTAAAAAAATGAAATTAATGGGGGGGGGTGTAAGTACATGTTTGTAGTTACTACACACTTCAAAGCAGACCATGGAGTAATCATGGTTTACTACAACTGGCCTGTATACTACACCAGCTAAAATGTTTTCGGTACAAAGAGTCATGCTATTTGGTGTTAGTGGCTCATAGTTGTCTATTCTATATTTTTAACTTAGTAAATTTATAATTTAATAAACAAAATTGTACTGAAATATTTAAATAATGGTATTACTGACTATTGCAGGATTATCTAATTTTGTGAAGCATCACTCAAAACCAAATAAGGAATTTAAGCAGTTAGATACAGTTTCTTAGCAGTGAGAATTAACTAGCTGTCTAAGGGATGTGAAGGATGCTTCTGACAATGGACAAATGACAATTAAATAAATCTCTGACCAAATGGTAACTTGCTTTGATACAAGTGCACTTTATTCAATTTGTTTTCCAATGTGACTTTTCCAGCTTACAAAGCAACCAGACGTTAAACCAGAGTAAGATTGATAACCCAAACAGTGCTGAGAACAATAAAGCAAGAGTACAGAAGATAAACAGAAGAAGCGGAAATAAAGCTGCTGCTTAGTGATGTGCCTTCATTTTCATGATGTCCTCATTCCCCTGAACAATGTGACTTTCAATCCTCTTGTGATACTGGTCCAAGGAAGACAGCAGCCGATCGTAGATAGCCTAGAAAGACATTGTAAGCGAGTAATTATCTGAATACATCACTAAAACATCCAACATAACACAAATACACTAACCAGTCCTACCAGCCACACTTACTCAGAAAGCAGTAGTCATGCTAGTCAGTAAAAGCAGCGTAGAGAAGGATCTCGGAATCAACGCATACAATAATCTCTAGGGATTTAACGACTCAAGCTCGAGCAGAAAAACCAGCCACATGTAAAGTTCCCCACCAAGGCAGTGTGGGCGACAGTCAGCAGCAGCCTTACCTGGGCCTTGTCTGTATCCAGGTCACACGCATCTCTCAGACCCTGGATGGTCGCCTTCATGTGCTGCGTCTCTCGGCTGATGTCCTGTATCTGATCCACGATTTCCTCTCGTTTCTGATTCACCTGGTGACATTCGCTGGCAGACAAGTCACTGAACATCAGGATACGGTTTCAAACATCAGGAACCAGTTTTTAAGAGAGGCCCATCTATAGTGCCTTTGAACATTGCACAGGGGGGTATACTCCACCGTTACTCACCCATTAGTTGGAAGTGCGTGACACCCATTACTTTACCCTTACAGAAGACAGGGGGATGAAGTGTTTTATATGTGAAAGAGGATCTTACACCGGGAGAGACTCACTATCCACAACAAAGCCTCAGAGTTTGACTGAACCACATCCAGAGTTGGGCAGTGTGTTGTACAGTTAGGCTTTTGTCACGCTTCGCCCCATGCCAACCCTCCTGACCCAAAAGAAACACTGCAGAGTACTATGAGAAAGGCCAAAAATGACATTTATAATGCGTGAATCTGCTCAGAAAAAAAACATGAATTAGAATATTTACAAATAAACAGTACTAGGTCACAAATGTTTAGGTTTTCCAAAAAAAGTTGCTAATATTTTAATGGCTGTCCTTGCGGGACGCATTTGCTAAAATTTCACCACAATTTGCCTAACTTCATGAAGTCCTGATTAGCCATACAAGGCACACTAGTAACCCAAATTGACAAATACATGAGTATTATATTGGATGGTTATTTCAAGTACTGGGCTAACTTGAGAAGATGATTTTCAATTGCCAAGCTCACACACCCTGACATAAAGTCATAGTTTTACACCAACTTAAATGCAAATGAACACAAGTAACACTTTGATTAACTTGAATTACTAAAGTAACATCAAGGGCTGCAAATTGATTAAAGCCAGTAAAATTGGACATGTGTATGTGTATTGAGACAAACTTTCAGGTCCCCCCGCCCAGATGGCCACACCACCCACGTGGCACAGAATTAAAGAAATATGTTCATTGTCCCCGTTACTGTAATGATTTTGGAACTTGTGATTGTTTGGTTCCATTACTCACAGTTTGACGGAGTACCTCCAACCCCCCCCGCTGCCCCCCTCGTAGACAGACATATGAGGTGATTGAGGTATGGATTGATTCTCATCGTAAATGGATTAATCATCCTGAGATTCAAATAAGTCGTCCATGATTCACGCATAATATTACTGTGCCAAGGTTGAACTGCACAGACATATTTTTAAGCCTGGCCAGTTTGCCCCCTGCCCACACACAAACCGCTCCCTATTTAGTATAAAGGAAGGGGGAGATCTCAGTACTGACCGGAGCTCAGCCGTGGGATAGAGTGTGTATCACCCCAGCACTTTCTCGAGACTCATGTGTCGGTCTCCTGCAGGAACTGAAAGGGGCTCCCCGTGTGTGAAGGTGGGTGATGATGGCACGTCCGAGTGTAAATAGCTTTGCAACTGCTTGTGCTTTTCATTGATTATTGGGATTGATTGTCACCGCTTGTGATAATCTGCATTTTATATGTATTATTGCTCGTTTTCTATATATACAGTGGTACTTTGGTTCACGAACTCACCAGAACTCGAATTTCTTGGAAGTCGAACAAACCAGTTTGACCTAGAACTCGATAGGAATATCAGAAGTCGAACCATGAACGCTGACCTAATATAAATTGTACGCACCAGGAAGCGAGTCGTACTACAATGCAATTCTTACTTGAATGCCTTCTTCACAGACTGGACGATTAAACAAATGAAGCAGCGCAACATTACAGTAATACTAACAATAGATAAATCACTAACTTACGTGTACTATTAGAACAGTTACGCCATTTATTTAAGCTTTATTTTACCAGGTAAATTAACTGAAAACCAGTTCTCACTGCTTCACGTGATGTTCGGGAGAAATAGCAGATTACTCATCAGAACTGCCTGGGATACAAACGTCATGCGTGTAACTAAACTCTTCAGCCAATAAGGGCAAAGGTGTATCGTCACAGAGGTGGTTCCAGTTTGTGCAGCCGGGTGAGAGGTCACAATGCATCTAAGCGTAATGCATTGCGTCAGGACCAGAATGCGTTGCTGTAAGCCAGCGCTTTAAGCAAGTCGAACACACCCAATGACCAGACTGGGGAAACAAACTGAAACGCAGACTTAATACATAGGACTAATGACAACAACCAGAAACAGCTGATCACATGGGGATCCCACACGAGATTAAAAGTAAACAATTAAGTAGAAAGTGTTTCTGCATCCTGATGGCTGACTGTTCCTTCGAGAGCCCTATATACCCCTCTCGTTCTGAAACACTATGGTGAAAGATATTTTTAATAATATGTCTGAAGGAATAAGGATGACAGACAGGACAGGAAACTAGTACGTCGCATTACCCCATGAAGTTCTGAACGTGCTGGTCCTTCATCTCCCTCTTCCTCTGCCTTCTGATCTGCTGCTTGGTCAGCTTGTCCATCTTCCTCTCGAGGGCCCACTTCAGCTCGCCTTTTTCATTACCCAGGTTCTTCATCTCCTTCTCCATGGCCTCACAGTGAGCTTCCAGCACCTGGATCTGTCAGCACCCAAAGGGCAGCCGCGTCAGTGCCTGGCTCACCGGATGTCCAGATGGATCCCCGAGCCGTGCACATGTGGCGGTGGGAGAGCTGTACCTCCTCCTGCTGGCTCCTCATCTTATCCATGCCCGCCCCGAGGTCCCGCAGCAGTTTGTTAAAGTGCTGGAACTCAGCTATGCTCTGGGTCTCCGCCTGCACCTTGATCTGCCACTCCACCACTCTGTCATTCACGTTTTCCTGTCAAATACAGCACTTCACACATGTAATGCTTAAAAAAAGAACCTGAGGTCAATGTACGCTTTGCCAACATATAAAATAAACTGAAATATGGTTACTTATTTTCTAGCTGAGACTGTCAAATTCACACAAAAGCAGTGGGATGTGTCATTTTCAAGGTACAGAATTCTGGGTGCTTCGTACTTTTGAGTTTTTGATGGCCTTCACTTTCTCTTTCATTTTTTCCATTTCGCTCTTAAGCTCCTCCGGCGACTCCACGATCTGGGCCTTCAGTTTCCCGATGTTCTCCTTCAGTGTGGTCACCTCCACCTTCCTCTGGTTCTGCAGGAGAGACACACACTTTGTTACTGAGATCAAGTCTGACAGTCACATAAACAGCATGAGTAACTCAGGATGTTTAACTAAAAGCCTGATAAACTATCAGCAGGAATAAGAGCTTCACACTTTTACCTCAAAGTTTCAAAAGAAAATAAATAACTAATAGATACGCATGTAAACTGGACGCCACTGACCAGTTTCTGTGACCTCTCTGCGATCTCCGCTTTCCATTCTGCAACCTGTTGGTTGGCCGCATTCTAAAACGACAAAGACGACAACTTGAGTGTCCCGGCCACTGGTGGGGGCTATCAGGGAAGT
>JABFDZ020000131.1:6355529-6381578 GCA_019775955.2 Pollimyrus isidori
TAAACACCATGATGACCTGCAACACCTCCAGCGACTCTAAGCGTGAATCTCTTCTCATCAACGGACCCGGCGGAGTTCGCTCAGGTTTAGACTCCAACACTAGTCAGTGCCTGCGAAGACGCCCAGGCAGATGAGGGTGGTGATCGACCGTGTTCACTAAGGTTCAGCAATGGGTGTCCTACACTATACAGTCCACCTAGAGACTGTGTTCATAGCCGACATCCCACTTGATAAAACAGCATGAGAGAGTCCACTGGCGGGTGAGGAGTTCCATGACTCCCTCTCACCAGCCCTGTCAGATGAGCATCGTTGTGGCAGTCACCACAACTGATGGCCGGTGTGGTGTTGCAGGAGAAGACGGAATTTCTTCCACTCTCTCTGTTCTGCCAAAGAGCAGTATAATGAGTTGTACACCCAGTAATGTGTTTATGATAATGCGTCTGTAAAACACATTGATACAAGTATATAGCTTGTCTTCAGGAAAATGTGGACCATCGTTTTATTATTCACTCTTTGTTTCTGTTTTGCATTTAACAGTGATCAGGTTTTCGTTGCTACCTGGCAGGCAGATTCCATTGACAACCCCTCCCAATATACTATATTGAGTAATCCAATGTAGAACAGTGAAACACAA
The DNA here is from genome assembly GCA_019775955.2 of Pollimyrus isidori. Lineage (NCBI taxonomy): Eukaryota > Metazoa > Chordata > Actinopteri > Osteoglossiformes > Mormyridae > Pollimyrus > Pollimyrus isidori. The sequence continues at coordinate 6,356,164 of JABFDZ020000131.1, forward strand.
CCACCAGCTTGTAGGGACCCTGTCTCGGCTCTTGATAGGCTATTATGTTTAAAGTTGTTCAGCGCAGTCCTCAGGTATTTATTTATTTTATTTTTTTTACCGCGAGAGCTATCAATAAGATGACGTACATGTACACCCAAGCAAAACTTCCCCCGACCTAAACTAAACACAAACAGCCATCAACGAAACTTGCTCCACTTTGTAAGAAATTACGTCAATGAAAGACACAGAAGAAATGTGTGAAGTGAAATGTATGTGAATTTGTATAAACTTAATGTATGTGATCTTGTTCAACACCTTGGCATAGGCGAATTGTATTTCGCTTTTGCCACACACCTGTACGAAGTAAATGACAGTTGAACAAACAACAGGCGATGTTCAGAGACACCAAAATCAGGACCGCGTGTGAGCGCAGCGCTTCCGTGTTGATGCACATGCATCCACGTCACATGCGCAGCCCGTGCAGCGCGTCTCCTGTGCCTGTGTACACAGCTTGGTTTGCTCATAGCGGGCTGACCCGGCACCACCTCGCATCTCCAGCATAAAGACATGGCATCACTGGAGACCGATGATAACTACGATTTCGTATTTAAGATAGTTTTAGTGGGGGACGTCGGCGTGGGCAAAACTTGCGTTGTCCAGCGATTCAAGACCGGCATATTCATCGAGAGGCAAGGAAATACGATTGGAGTGGACTTTACTATGAAAACTATAGATATTCAAGGCAAGAGGGTCAAGGTAATTGGATTTACATATACTTTGCGTTATCATATGTGATTCTAGCTGTATTTTGCTATAGCGTCAGTGGATTTGAGCAGCGGGTTTACCTTCCAGTATGATACCGATGTTGTTTGCATTACCTCATAGTGAAAAAGAAGAAATCATAGTAATAAAAAAGCAGTGGTTATAGTTAATATAGCCATTTATATGTGTTGACAGCACGTTTGATGCAGGTTTTTCCAATTCTGTGTATGCTTAGAAGACATTAGAGTATTTTTTTCATTGCTTTACGCTCGTATTTTTAACGCTGGTGAGTCACAAGGATCAAAAAGGCTACCAGGAAACTAACTGGAATGGCCTTTGTGCTTGTGGAATTTGAGACAAAAACTGCCACCAGAACAAGGGAAATTGTGCAAGCGAGCAAGCTATCAAGCCATATCAGTAAAGACTGTAAATCCAGCCAGTAGTTCGAGAGTATACCCGGACAGTTTTGTATTTAAAGTCTTTATGCAAACAAAACATGTTTCCGCATTGGATGACAGTCCAATAAAGTGATTACAGATGAGTGTCATCATATTTTCCCCTTCCGTTATCTGTTCCTGTATTCTTTAGTTTGCTGACAGCATCATAACTAATTTGAACAAAATAAGTCGTGTATTGTTCTAAAGACTCATATGCGCTCAGATGAGAAGCTAGAAGGAATTCAGACATGAAATAGTTCTAGTCTGAATGCAAAGTTTTGAGGTAAACAGTGCAATCTCCATTTCCCACCACATAAACATTATGCGTGCCTGTTGGCTGCGTTTGCTTAAGCTGGTGCAATACTCATGTAGCCTTGTGAGATCTGGGATATCTTCTCCTGTCAGTTGAAGATGGTGATTTTAGAATGGTAAATAGTTATTGTAGACAAGTTAATGTTGTACTCGTGCTAAATAGACATCTATGTAGTTTTTTTTCCTTTCCAGACACATGAGCAGCATGAGGATACAGACTTGTGTATGAAATGGGGCCCACTGCAGGAATCCTCTCTTGGTCGTGGTCCGTGTCTGTTTTATATTATTTATTAAGGGTCCAAAGCGCGTAGTGCAACGGAACCTTTTCTTCCCTAAAACTGAATGTGTAGCCTAAACCATAAGAGCTAAACCAACCAGATCTGGTAGGAAGATGTCAATTCCTGCCCACTACTCAGACTATCCGACCCAAGTATGTCAGTCCGATGGGGGCGCCGTAGTGCCCCCATACACCTTTTTGCCGATACCTACTGTGCTGTTAGTCCTACTATCGAAATTCCCTACAACTTTCATTATTATTATTTTATTTTTATTTTAAAAAAGACAGTCTAGCTGTATATATATGGTTAAAATGCAAAGATGATGAGCTACATAAGTCCATTGTGAAAATGAAGCTCTAAGTGTTTTATGGCTCGCTGGAGGCGCTTCTGCCAGAAGCAGGCAGGCCTGTGCCGGACCCCTACTGAGCCCCCATGCCGACGTCAGCACTTTGGATTGTGCCGTGGTTCTGGCACACAGCCCGGTGCTGGCTCCGCGTCCCTGGGTGCCCCGAGTGCACTGGGACATCCCAGTCGTCATCTGCAGCCCCTCCCACCCCCGCTGAGCTCATCACGGTTTCCATGCTTCTAGTCCACCGAAAGATCTGCTTGGAAAATGACCATGTGCTCCCCCCCACTTTTACGAACCCCTCAGCTTCAAATCTGGGACACAGCGGGGCAGGAGCGTTTCCGCACCATCACACAGAGTTACTACCGCAGCACCAACGGCGCCATCATCGCCTATGACATCACCAAGAAGTCATCCTTCCTCTCTGTGCCTAAGTGGATGGAGGATGTGCAGAAGTACGGAAGCTCCAACATCGTTTCCCTCCTAATCGGTAAGTGCCAATTGGAGAGTCCCTGACCAACAAGGTAGTGGAGAGGCAGTGACTGTCTCAGCGGTGTCGCTTGCAGCATGCTTTTATTCAGATGTCTAACCTTCTTTATGCTCACAAAGCTGTTTGGAATATCTGTCATTTGGAACAGGGATTCCATACCAGGTTACTCATTTGGCCCGAATCTTTGATTGTTTTGTTTGTTGTTTATACTTTTTGATAATACAAAACCATTACAAGTTGCAGACGCTCCTTGGGTTACAATGGCCTGCGTTATGATATTTTGACTTTATGATGGATAAATGTTTTTCACTTTCAGTAAATTATTCAATAAATTGAGTGACATATTCAACATCTTGCCGAACTGCAGGCTAATGTAAGTGTTCTAAGCATGTTTAAATTAGGCTAGGCTAGACTGTGTTGTTTGTTAGGTTAGGTGTACTATATAAAAATACATTCTCATGTCTCATGACATTTTTGCCTCAGGATAAGTTTATTTGAACATAACCTCATTGTAACCTGGCGGAAGGGTTTACTTGCCTGAAAGTTAGATTTTGGGACAGAAAAATGTTTGTGTAGATAGCACTTGATATGTAGCTATTAATCACAGCACCAAAGCTTGGGAAATGGGTTGGAATTAAGCTGGAGACACAGTCTCCCTAAGATCTGAGTGGTGCATCATGGCCAAAGCCTGCGTACAAGAGAGCCAGCGCTTACATCCCAGAGATTCACCCCAAAGTTGGTGACACTGCACGCCAATCTCCTCAGGTAATAAGTCGGATTTGTCTGAGATGCGCGAAGTTCCCTTCGAGGACGCTTACACGATGGCCCATCAACTGGAGTTTGCCGATGCCATAGAGACGTCGGCAAAAGACTCCAGCAATGTGGAAGAAGCCTTCAATAAAATGGCAGCTGAGCTTATTCTGCGTCATGGAGGGCCGATATTCAACGAGAATGTGACAGACAGCTTCAAGCTGAACAGTAAGGATGTGGTGTCAGAGGGCTGGGGGTGTGGATGCTAATGTTATCCCAAGAAACTCTTAAGAAGTTTCATGCTACTTCTACATTCTATTTTTATCACTGGAGCTCTGGCAAAACATGACAAAACACCTGGATGATACAACATCAATTTGATTGCATCATTGTATCTGTTTTTGTTGTTTTTGATGCCATTGTCAGCAATACCTTTGCAAGATAGCAATAGACATCTCTGGACCAAAGTAAAAGCTGGTCTAAGGGAAATGACCAAAAATGGTTCCATTATCAAGCTTTGTGGTCTGGAAAAGCAGTTTCACAGCAGGGAGGGTGCTTGTGGTCAAGATCCTTTGTTGGACCACACAATAACAAGAGTGGAAACGGCCCTCCATCTTAACCTTTAACATCTTCATTGGCAGCTGGCACTGTCCACTGCCAAGTTCTGGAATAAGGGAACGGGGCATTTATAAAAACAGCCTGCGGAGGAATACAAGCGAAATAAAGGATGCTAAAGAAAACCAAGTAAACTCACTGTGGCAAAATCGAGGGAAGCTTCAGGCCTGTACAGGATAGGGGACGTGTTGTTTTTTTAATGAAGAATCAAAAACTGATAGTGACTGCTCTGTACATGATCTTCAATCATTTAGTGCCTCTTTGAAAGGTCAGTAGATGTGTCTTTGAACGTATGAAATGGTCTCTTACTTTACAATGTAGAATAACATTTCCTGTTTGAAATAATGCAGTTTTAAGCTGATGTGTCTGAATGAAATATTTTATTACTAGATGAATAGAGAAATGCGTTTCACTTAGTCATTCCTGTCAGCTAATGGCAGCTGATGATCTTTCTAATGAACATTTCCCATCATTCCATTGAAAGGGTATAATGGATCCACGTTCCCAATATGACCACATTTTAGGGGGATTCAGGAACACGGTCAAATGCCTTTGAAGTGCTGAAAGGGAGAAGAGAGCATTGAGTGTCTTGTATTTGGGAAGAGTGCCCTCCAGTGTTACCTTTTGTGAGAGTGGGGTTAATGAGATGCGTACGGAGAAGCACCCAGTTATGGGTGAGGAAGCAGAGCGAGACCAACCCACCAGCAGAAGCTCACGTCTCTCAGCTTCGGTTTCACGTCTCAGCTCCTCCTGGTGTTTGGGTTGATGCCTGGACGTTTAAAACTCGCTGCCAAGGGTGTAGAGATGCTAATCTTTTAATACATTTTCTTTGTCTTGAGCAGTTGTCGTCATTACAGCAAGGCGATTACCTAATGTTAATCATCATCATTATTATTATTGTTTTATTAATATGTGCAATGAAGGTTCCTCCTGACCAAAGACAGGAGGTCCGGGGTGTCGTCGTCTGTTGGTTCAGTAATTTGTCCTGACTACTGGAGTTGTGAGTATTCATACCCCACTGGATGCGTGTCTGTATGAATAGTGCCTGGATGCAGCAGTGGTGTCATGTTACATGGCCAATACTGAGCTGTACCTCAAAGTTTGCAGAAAATTCATTTTAAGGAATTCTTTTTAAGGCGTATTATAATGCATTGTGTCATTTATTCTTCCTAAAGGACCTTACTGAGGAAAAATCCCACTGATTTCTGTTTAAATTGTCTCTTGGGGTTAAGGCCCGAGATTCTTTCTGCGTGACATGAGGTACTTTCCATATCCAGGGACTTGAAACAGAGTACTAGTCTATTAGGACACTGTCCTACTTAGACTTTTTTTGTACTTTCCATGAGAAGGTAAATGATTTGTAGCCTTATTAATAATTTTTAAAATTCAAATTTTAGCAGGAAATATCTGTAATTACACAGTGATATTGGATATCCTTATTTTTCTCACTTGATGTCTATTTTGTTAGCTAGATTGTCAGATTTGCGGGACATTTTGATATCGTATGCATTGATTTAAAAAAAAAAAGAATTTACTTGAAAATAATGTAGTTTTGTATTAAGGATTGATTATATATTGTGTATTTCATATTTCTATACCGAGTGCCTTTGAAATGTTATATCAATCAGGAGCAGGGATTAGTTGTGGTTTATAAGGTTGTAAACCTTATACTGGTTGTTTGAGTAATTGCGTTTGTTTAAAACAAATCCAGCTCATTTTAATTTTTTATTCTGAGCATATGAGTAAATCGACTCTAAATTATTTGTTTATATTGAAATAAAGTTAATTCCTTGAGCAGAAAATGTCTCATTTCTTTGTACATTGCAAAATTTTCTGAAAAAATTCCACAAGTCCACAAGAATTCCATTATCACAGTCAAGAAAGTCCCTACTGCATTAAAATCGCGTAAACGGAGCCGGGGAAATAAGCCTAGCCGTAAGGCGCATAAAACGTCGTATTATGGTCTTCAGTGAGTAGCAGCTCGGGAAGGTAACCCGCATTAACCACGGACACCCAGCCCATCTTTTAACTGTAGTACTCTCTTTTGTCCCCCACCTGCCCATTCCGCTCATCTGCGCGTTGATCCGCCAGTCTGCCAGTACGATGCGGTTCTTCTTCGCCGTCCGAAGACTCTGCGTTTCTTTTACTGTTCTTTACTGTGCACAATTTGCATAAACATTAACGCACGATTACGTTTCGGAACCAGTACTGCGTGTGTGCGGATATCTTCCCATCCAGGTTTCAGACGTTTCTTAAAACTTATTCGATCGCTGTAATTGTAAACATACAGCAAAGAAACCGCACTGAAATTACACTAATGAAACATTTTATACGATTATCAAAATGTAATTTTCATATTTGTACATGTTTACCGTAACAGTTGCCTGGTATCCGAGGCACTCTGAATTGCTTTATCTCCACACGCACAGGCAAGGTTATTAAAATCTGCACGTCGGTCTCCTCGTTTTCGGGAACAGAGGCAGCGGGCAAGATGACCACAATTTAGACTAAACACTTAACAGATAAATTAATACTGCAGTTTATTCAGTGTTACTTGGCTTCAGCCTTGTAATATAGCATGGCTACTTGTTGTTCAATTAATGTAGCGCAATTAAAACGCAGCCAATGGGTATAACGCTCCACCGCGTGAATTACAGCGGATTGTACCATAACATCCCACTGGGGAAAAAAACCGTACTGGCAGATCAATGCAAGTACCCAGTCTATAAACACATACAAAAGCCAGCTCTTCGCAGTGCAGTGCAGTAGAGTACAGTGTGACGTCCATAATTATGTAGCTGCCCATGTAACTCACTCTCCTTTGTTAATTTTTGGATTGTGAAAGACTTTAAAAACGGAAGCCGGTAGCTCCCATCAACCAACCAAAACGCCACTGTGACTGGTTCCCTGCCCATTACAGAGCAGCTCTCAGAAATTACTGGAAATAAAATGCATGAGGAAAAAAATACTCTCATTTACATAAACAGGTAATTTTAAAAATTAAAGTACTGGTAAAGATAATTTTAACATTTTGTAAAATATTAATTTAGCTTTAACATTAACAACCATAATTATATCTACTCTGTATCTAGCTACCTAATAACATTTTATTGTCAAAGATCTTTTGTAAATGTGTCTTTTCTCAATATAATAAATCTTAAGACTGAAACATCTTTTGATAAATTTAACAATAGGGGATTTTACACTACTGTATCGTTAAAAATGCTTTCTTCAGAGTTTCCTAAATGTCTGAAATCGGCGTTTGTTTCTTATATCCCTTCTGGAATACACTGAACAAATCCAACACATGGCTTTTTATCCATCTAAGCTATGGAAAGGCTCAAGTGATCTCGATGGTCTTGATCCATTATAAAGTGTGATCTGGAGCTACTGGGCCACGAACTTCTCCTGCTCGAAGATGAGTTCTACAGCCTCATCCACGTCCCGCACGATATGCCCTGGCTCCACCAGAACAGGGTCGAACTGGAAGTCGCGGTGCCCATGGAACGCAGGCTGCTGCGACTTCCGGCCTCCGTGGGACGGAACCTCCGTGTGGGGATTGTAGACGCCGGTGCACACCAGGATGGACCTGCAGCTGGCGGCAGAGGGAGCGGCCAGCTCGCTCTCCCAAGGCCCGTCCAGGTCATCCTCCTGAGACAGCATGCTGGAGGAGCCTGTGACGGTGGCCATCTTGGCCACTGCCTTCCTCTTCTTCCTGGCGAGCCGCTGTTCCAGGTAGCGGTTGTACAGGTTAGCACCGTAGATGTCAGTCATGAGGTTGTCCCTGATTCGAAGACGAAGGAAAAGAAACAATGCATGTTACTTTAAACAAGCCCATTTTGCTTTTACTTAACAACGGTGGCAATTCCGGTGGGAACTGCGTATCTTAAATTGCCCGTTTGCATCTTTAAAAACAAAATTTTAGTCCTAAAACCTGGCAAACAAAGAATTTCAGTGCAATTAAAATGCTACAAAGTCATTTAATTCCCATCCATCATACTGAAGAATCTGCTAACCGGACACTAATTTAGCTTGGCTGTGTGACAGATGATTTGCTCATACCCGATGGCATACAGGGACTGAATGGGCCGGCTCCACTTCCTCTCCGAGGCTTGCTCTCGGATTAGGTATTCGGCGTACTGGTACGTCAGCTCGCTGGGCTTGCCCACTAGGGCCTCGTACTTCAGTTCTTTGCCCGTTATCTTCTTGTAGATGTTCTCCAGGCAAACTAGGAAGGCTCCGTGACCAAACCTTTATATAAAGAAAGTGGTCGCTCTAGAACCACAATTTTACTGATCTAAACATTGAACAAGCCAATATCTAATAGCACCAGTTTTGTTTATGGAAAATCCATCCATATTTTGCTTCTGTATTTCTACAAACTGATTTGGAAAAATACTAATTTAAAAACTGACAGGTATATGACCTTTCTTGTGTCTCTACTATAATAGGTTTTGATAACCATCTGAATTTGTAATGATTTTATATTTATACTATACTATTTTAAAATTTTAGCCCTATTTCCAGTTAACCCTATTAATTATATGCTCATAACTATTACATTAATTCTATCAATGGTATATATGTGGAATAACAGACTGACAGCTGCAGTACAAACTTCTGTTTTAGACTGTTGCCTTGTGGCTTAGCAGACTATTTTCGCCAGCGTGCGCCAAGACCAAGAGGTACACGGATTTAACGTTGCCCCGAGCCCTGGCTCTTAAACCGCAGCAGCCATCAGAGAACAATCTACCGTGGGGAGTGAGCCTCTGCCATCCACATGAGGTCCATGTTGCAGGCCAGCAATGGAAGATGGGGCACCTTCAGATTCTGGTGGGCGTGGCCCAGGTTTCCATTGGTCAAAAGAATGTCAACGATAAGCTGCAGGTTGGTCTCCCACCGAATGGGCTCGCCAAAAAGAATAACGGCTACAAGGAGAAAGTCAAAGCACAAACAAGCCCGTGCGTGTGTGTATTTTTGGGCGTGCTTAAAGACAAGCCACTGCATTATAGAAATCAATTGACTGAAAACAATGGATTGAGTCTTGAACAGGTGTGGCATTAAGCCTCTACTTAATCGACTATTCAAGGTACTATTCAGGTATTAGGTGTTTAAAGTTGTCTTGGGGGCAGAAAAAATTAAAAATGCATGCAGGCTATTAAAACAGTCACATAATTTGACTTGCGAGATTTGTTCTATTCAAGATGTAATGAGAATACAGTAATTAATCTATCAAATGACAGCATAAATTCTTACCTTCAATTTGGGGAATATTAGCAATGGAAGACGACTACAAAAAAACAAAGAAAACATTTCAGATGTTTGGCCTAGACCTACAGTAAATTTTAATTATACGTGTAAATAAGACATGCTAATATTTCCATGACATGTTAAAGGATCACTACATTTAGTGTTTCTCACTAAAGGGGAAAAAAATCAGTTTCCTGTTTTGTTAAGTGAAAATGGGCAGATATATCCATTTCACAATATAACCAGCCATAATTCCAGTATATGTATATGACTATTCCTAAAAAACTTTACAATTCCTAATAAATTAAATTCGAAGAAATAAACACATTTAAAGACATACACTGCATAAGCACATGGCAAATGCATTTAAACGGTTACTCCTGTTCACTGTTAAATTATTCCATCTGATATGTTGCTATCAAAAACTCTCAAGCGATCTCATGCATTTTAAAAGTTTCCTTAGATGACAGATCTCATTTCACAATTCCCAGAACTCCTGAAATATCGGCTGTGAGCTGCAGCCAGGAGTGCCGTAAGGGGGGCGTGATGTTAGGGTGATTCTGAGGGGCCTCTGAGTGTAAATGGCCATCATTGGATTGGTCTGGGTTGGGGGCCCAATTTGATATGCTTTCATGGGGCCTAAAATCTCCAGCGGCAGCCCTGACTGAAGCCCTCAGATGGAAAGTTAAATACATATTAACCGGTGTGATAAGAGCCACTCGGAATTAAGCAGAGACCCAGCCAAAGAGCCCGACGGACAGAAATCAGACATAATGCCTCGACTCACCGGGAGTTTAGGACGCCGGTTGTGGTCGACCACATCCAGCAGGGGGAACGACTCTCGGAGCATGTCGATGCTCAGCACATTCTGAAAACCCAAACTGTGGAGGCACGTTTCAGGTGAATCACTCAGTCGTCAAAGCAATTATTCACTCTGCATTTTCTGTATGATTAAGAGCAGCCCAGTTTGTGGGACCCCCAGACAAGTCCACATTTTTGGTCCCTCCTGGGTGCGGGGAGTTGGTACAGAGCAAACGTGTGGACTGCCTGGGGGTCTGAGAGCTGGGTTAGGAAACACTTGATTTAGAGAATAATCAAGTTTCACGTTTCATAAATATTCTATTTGGATCCGTGTCTACTTTGCACATATTACTTATTGTTTGCTCAGACTTTTATTGCACTGTTCTGTCTGTCTTGCATTGTCTTGTCTTGTATTGCACTGCTGTTTGTCTGCTTGTCCCCCATGCACCTCTCTCCCCATCCCAACACCTTACAAATATGGCCTAAGGATTTCACCATGTCCCACCAATGAAACGTGCTCCTCAGAGTTTCACAGAAAGATCAAAGTGTTTTTCACTAATTATCGCTGACTGATCCCAGTTTTAGCTGATTTTTATCCTCAAAAGATTTTAGTGGCAAGGAATAAATTCTTCATTATGATATAATACTGGTCGTCTTGTCATTTGGGAATAAGTCAGTTTGAAAGACCCATGTGCTGAAATCGCATTTAAGGTAGATGCGGAAGAGTAAGTGTTTGACAATAACTCCCAGAGTGTTATATAGATTCCTGAGTTATATCACAAAACAAAATAATTAGTTGCGCTTGGCCTGCTCATTCGGCTGTTTTTGAGAGTGGTCTAATCTAGTCGGGAAATGCTTGTGGCAGACCACTGATATATACTCTGCAGTAACAGCTGCAGCGGTGGTTCTCAGTTCTGAAAGCACCCAGGTCATACTGGTGTGAGTCACAACAACCATTTTAATGGATCTTTTAATAGATCAAATAATAGTGGGAGGTTTAAGGTGTGTTTGCAGGTGCGTTTGATTTAATAAAATGTGTAGAATCTGTGCCGAGTAAAGAAATGCTTTTGCTTCCAGAAGCACCTCGATCCCCATGTTTTGCACGCAGTTGAAGCAAAATCGTGCACGAAGAAAATAAAAACCCACAATAATACCATTAACAAGATATGACTCTAGACAACAACTCACTCTAGACAGAAGTGCTGGCAAAACACAGACAATGCAAAACAGACTTGGAGGAACCCGACTTGATGAGGTGCTACAGGCGAAGCATGCTCTGCACTTCACTTTTTGGCGATGTCCAGCACAGGTCCTTGTCCAGACACCAGCACACACTTGTCGTGGTACTTCCTGAACATCCTCAGAGGACTGTGTGACATCATGACCTGATCCTGGGAGATCTGTCAAAGTGGCACGTGGGTGACCACACAGGTTGTTAGTGGGTTACTCTGCAATCAGATCCCAACAGCAAACAAAAAAAAAAACAGATTCACAACAGGAGAACCCGGACAAACACAACTGTATATTTAATACAGGCATTTGCTACCTGTTCTTCTGTACAGCCAGGTCCCCTGGTTACTTGTGCTTACGAATGGGCTGCTGTAATGTCTATTATAGTAAAGTTTTGCATTACATTCAATGGTACATACACACTACTTTGTGATGCTTATGAAAACATTGCACAGCTTCAGGTTCAGTATAGTACTGAATGTAGTTACTTACTTATTGTTATTACTGTACTATTGTTATTATTATCATGGTATTGCCGTTTTGACCTGGCTACAAATTCAACTTAAAGACAGATTTAGGAAACTGCATGTATTTGTAACCTGAAAACTGTAAGACATTACCCCTGTCTAAAAGGTCAACTAGAGTTTCTGTAGAAGTCACCCAATATTCTTTGATATTACTCTAATGGGTTTTTAGAAAGAGACCTAAATGTCAAGTTTTTTTTAGAATTGCTAGCACTTATCGTACTAGTGCAAAAATAATATTAAGAAATGCTAGCAGAACTTACTGATGTTTCCTATTTTGTAACAAAAGAATCCTTTTCTTTCCCACACACAAAACTGGCTTAAAATAAAACTTAGTTGGAAAGTTTCATTATAAATTCCATCTATCCTCCAGTCACTTGTCTAGTACAGGTAAATGTATTAATTCATTAATATTTTAATGTTTTCTGTGTTGTAAATGATTATATTACTTCCTGTATTGTGTTTACTAAAGACAAGAAGGGTAACCTGGTTGCTACAGAGACTTCAGCATGTAGGGGATGGATTTACACACCAGAAGCCTTTATACTTGACTCAAGATCCAGAAATGTATCCTGTATTGCTCCATAACCTGCCGTATATATGGGTGACACACAGGTGCTGGCGGATAAAGGCCTAAACTGCGAAACAAGTTAATAACATCATAACCAAAAATGAGAGACCGACTCACTGGCACTCCCAGGATATGTGAGAGCTGGTCTGCTTTGGTCTGACGTAGACAGTTCCCGGCATTTGTGACAAAGACCACAGGCACCACGAAGCGGCCCTGGGGATCGAGGAGCTTCTGGAAGGCCTTCCTCGCTGCAGGAATGGGCGTCCGCCCTCGAACAAGAACGCCGTCGATATCAAATAGCAAGCCGAACCCTGGCTGGAGCTAAGGAAGGGAGATTGAATTACACCATTATCTTCAAAAATCTACTGCTAACTAACTTACCAGCCTTGAAGCTTAAAGAAATGTTTCCTTCAGTTCACTAAGTGGATTAAAAGAAAACGTCCAGCAGTTAATCATGTTAATAATGCTCAACTGGTCACTTTAATACCTTTGCCAATAACATTGCTAATAAATGCCAATATGAAAGACTGCAAAGACACTGGTAGATATTCGGATGGTGAGAATACGTAGATGGGAACTATATAAAATTTACAACAAGGTCTGTTGGCAATTGAAATCTGCAGTGTTTTTGAAGTGTATCAACTGTAGATGATTAAGGAGTCGCCATTTTGACCGTTTCTTAGCATGGGAGTTAATTCTACTGACAAGATCGTGACTCTAATTGGGGATGACCGAATACAACGGATCAGTGACCATTTACTGTGAATTATTTAAAAAGCACGTGAAAAGCAAATTGTTTCAATTACACTCCAGTGACTGAGGCTGGGCGAAACCTTATGGTTTCCGCAAGTGCACTGCTGGAGATTGTGGGCCCCATGAAAACATACTGGGCCCCCAACCCACTCAAACCCCCTGGGAATTATCATAACTTCCCATCCTTTACAGCACCAATGGCTGTCTGATTTAAGGAAAGATCAGAGGGCAGGATCAAACACTGTTCCTGAAGCAACAGAGGTTAAGGTAGGGCTGGGCGATATGGCAAAATATTTCATAGTGATTTTTTTTTTATATGACGCAATATTATCCCAATATAACTAAAGCCATCATTTCTTTACTTAAATGCTCCTGTGCTTCAACACTGTACCTCAAGATGACAATCCATTGCAACATTTTCACACACTATTATCACAAAATAGTGCGTGTAATCGTTATTAAGAACTATAGTATTTTACATAAATTATTAATATAATAGACTTTTTGGTACCATTTGTAAGCATGAGTTGTGCGTGTCGGACATTCTTACACCACTGACTGCCTGTAACACTACTGAAATTGATTAATTTTCAGAACCGTAATATGATTTTATCGATATACATCACCCAGCCCTAGATTTAGGTTCTTGCTCAAGGGAAGAAACAGTGATATGAATACTCTGTCAGACATGGTGTTCGAACCCATGACCTTTTGGACATAGGCATAGAAATATCAACTGCTGATTTACACACTGCCCCCATTAAATGAAGCACTACGGACAACAAAAAACAATGTGAGCAGAGAATGTGAGATTTCAGCAACGAGAGGAATCCGTCAAGAACGGCCATTGACATTTGTTCAGAATTAAAGAGTCACTAACGTGAAATTTGAGCAAATAAAATTTGAGTCTGTTCCAATCATTCTGTAAATACTTAATACCATCTGCTCATTACACAAATCTGTGGCAAACGACAGCTTGATTCTTAATGAAGTGCCCGGGCAGCACCCGAGGAGAACGCTAACCAGCGAAGCAGGCAAACCACAGCTCATGTTCCGTTTCATACGCCCATATGTCAGCCAGGTTTGGAATCTACTACACGAATCTCACTTCCTGCCTGATATTGTGCAAAATGTGTGCCCCTAACTGCCAGCCAGTCTGGCTTGGGAGGTCCCAATGATTCATCACAATATACACTTCAAAACAACCCCACCCCCCAAAATATCTAACTAACAAATCTAGCCACCTTTACATGAGGATGAATAGGAGGGCAATAAAACCTCAAACAGCATTAATGTTCTGCAATGAATATACAAGAGACGATCATTATTTTTACCCAAGATAAACTTTATATATTGAGACTTCTGATTGGTTAAATACCTGAGTGTACAGTACACACTGCTATAAAGTTATTATAAATGGAAAGAAAAGTCAAAGAGTGCATTAAACTGTTGCCACATTAACAACTAGCACTGTATGTTTGTTATAGAGCTTATATACCAAATACACGCGAATGGTTTATACACACATCTCAGACAGTTTAATGATAATATGCATGTATCGTGGTCTGCTGCTAAAAGTACATGTATAAAGGAATTTAAGAAAACTGAAAAATCATACTAAACGTGTAATTAAATGACATAGGAAAGAAGTTTCCATTTGTTCTGCGAAGACTTTTATCCATGAAAATGTGAGGATCGGAGTCAGATAGTGTCCCTAAGGCAAATGGGGTTAAGGGCCTTACTCAGAGGTGACGGTGGATTCGAACCTATAACCTACCCACCATGTCCTGACACACAGAGCCACATTCCACCTTACACTCAAAATTTGCCTAAAAAGCTGACAAACCCTGATTAGATCCTCCGGTTTTCCTATCAACTAGAAAAAGGAGGAAATTGCATTACTGCTATGGGGGATTAGAGATTAAAATTAGAAAGGCCCCCTTTCAATAAAAGTGACAGCCGTGAACTTAGGTGTTGACTAAACCTTTGCCTGCATCTCACTGGCACACTCAGGGTATCACACTGATTGCCCTCGATCTGTGGCTGCAAGTATCTATGCATTTTGTCCACCACAACACTGGGTCCAACCAGGGGAATTTTACAAGAAATGTTATTTTTGTGTGGAGTTTATTTCAGAAACCATGCATAGATCACCTTTATCACCCCAAGTCATTTTATCTGCCATTTTGCACAAGTCTTATTTGTCCTTAAAACAGCATTAAATAAAGTACAAACTCAAGCTTTGGGGACAAATACCGATACATTATATGGATTTTCTGTGATTATAACCCTTTATTTTCTCAGTCTGTCTCAGAATGTGTGTAAACTGATTTACTTCATTCTTACAGGTATCTGGTTCTTTTTCTCCTTTCAAACGATGTTAACCAATTTTACTACTTTTGTTTATAATCTTGATTCAACAGGGGTTTATACTTGCATGACAATGTGACATTTTTACGGTATACAAAATTTAAAACACAAGACCAACTCTGCAGAACTCAGATGACCAAGACTAAAAACTGTTCCATTATTATTTCTTTCATGCATAAAAGTTCATTTGTTCCACGTGTAACTAGGGATTTAATATATTTCTAAAAATGTGAGTACATAACTGAAAACAATATATTAGGAATGAAAACTGCTGACGAACAGAATTGCATAGGAAATTGTAATCAGGTACCATTTTAAAAGTGAGCATTTTGAAGGAGAGGCACCCCAGTTTGTCAAACGTCTGTTCGTTATGTATTACGGTTATGGAAGAGTGGAATTTAAAACCAGCAATCACTAACATCCAACAATTCAATTAGCATTTGTACAATTTTAAACCTATTAATCGTTGCATAGGTTCGTACATGTGACCCGTTCACATACTGTAACTGTATGCTGTTCTGTGTGCATTTAAATATGCAACTTTTCAGCTTACTATAGGCATCTCAAGTCATGGGAATCACGGGGCAATATATAACAGAACGTGTTTGTTCCCAAATGAACTTCAAAAACAGGCAAGGAACAGGCCAGGGATTGGGAATTACACCAAGATAGCTGTTTCCTAAAACGATGCGAAAATGCAGTTTATTTCTAGCGATATAAATAAATGGCACTTTATGTAGGATTCATTACCTCATTTGGACGATCAATTACTGATGAACGTTTTAAATTCCGTACAGCAGAAAAAAACCCGATGAATGAGTTTATCATCTTGAATTGCAGATACACATACACATTTAGCCTACAGTTGTATGTATACACATACATGCATAACACATGTCTACATATGTGTCTTCGTAAAAAGGAATTTAGGGTCGGCATCGCAAAAGTAAAACAAAGTAGTCTTAAAATTAAGCACAGTGAGTTTACAAACAGTGTACGGGAAAAACACCATGATTAAGTTACATTGTGGCATGCACGGGCAGCATTCATTAAGAGAGTCCCGGCGAAGGAGCGCCCTCGAAACCCACCGTGTCAGACGCCGTCCCGCAGATCCCGCAGCGTGGCAGCGCCGGCCGGCTGCACACTGCACTCACGAGCCGGTGTAAAGCAGAGAAAGCCTGCATCTGTATTTTAATCTGGAGCTGCTCCGACTATGCACAGCCTAGATATAACAGCACTCGGACTTACTGATGAGCTCCTTTGTGTCTTACGGCTTTTAACACCGCTATCTATTCCCCCATACTGTATTTCACAGGCGGCGACACCGGAAAAGGAGGTCCGATTAGTGCGGTAAGGTAACAAATGAAGCGTTGCTTGGTGTGCTGCATGTATAAATATATACTTTAACGCACCATACGCCAATTGCATTGGATTGGACAATAGTCGTTGAAAAACGCACATAAAGGCTGCTACGTAAGAGCATACGTCGCCGTGGGAGTGGCGACCTCGGGCCGCCGAAAAGCAAAGGCCCATCATTCGTGGCATTGTGTGGAAACCGGTAGCTGCCTGGCGCAATGGCTTCTTGGATTTGAAAAAGGAGGTATTAATACCTGGAAAACTATGCAAAATTTAATAAACTTAGTCTTAAGTGGTTCATAGGTTTTAAAAAAACAAAGCACATGTTGTAGTCTGAAGCTATCATTAATAATTATAATGTTCTACTGTTGCAGGGCTTGTAGTTTAGTAGTATCTTGTACTACTCATAGTAGGAGCAAGTCCATCAACAGTGGAATTAATAGATTGTAGCAACAACTGATTTGTGACTGTAGTACTTTTTAGGTACAGCCTTGTATAATTAGTAGCAAGTTTGTTAATAACTGGAGAAATAAAAGCAGCCAGGATATTGGAATTGATATTTTTTTTAATAGTGTGGTGTAACTGACGTTATTACTAGTGCTTTGAGTAACAGTACATGTACTAGTTGGGAATAGCACCACCAACCCTGACCTGCATTACCGACAGTCTGTAGGGCGGTGCTGACCTCTGGGCGTAAAGGGTGTGTTAGAGTAGCTGTACAGTAGAAAATCAGATTTGAACGCCATAGACTAAAGCTTGTCCTGCACTAAATGGCATTCAGGAATGAAGTAACTCAAAGTACCTCTAAGTCCAGGATTTTGCCTTAATCAGAGTCCGCAAAACCAGCTCTGGGTCCCAATAAAGACAAAATCTGCCAAGCAATTATCCGATTTAAGGTGCTCCACATAAATGACACAATACGTCATTGTTCTTACCAAGACCAGATCCTTACACAACAGAACACGTTACTAAAACGTGATGTCTGCCATTACAGGCTTAGTCAAGCTGACCACCCTCTAATAGATCATGACATTTACGTCCAACCATGTAGAAATTAACAGGTCAGTCATCTGCACAATGGAAGGCGCCTGCAGCAGATCAAGAACACACATATGAAAGCTCTGTTGTGATTGACTAAGGGCTATATTTGCATTAAAGGTAGGATGGACAACTATTGTTAAACAAAAAAAAAAAATTACAAAAACTGTTACTTTGTATAAAATAGTTTACTGACAAACAGTGATATAAAAATGCGAAAGCAGTTATTTACATTTGTTTCGGTGACACACAAACAAGGCTTATGGGGACCTGCGTGATGATTAGCATCAATAAGCCCCGATTCAGCCAGGTCCAGCTGTGGAGAATGAGACTCCATCGCCTGGATCTTAGGCCTGACGTCTTTGGGGATGCAGTGACCTGCGTGCCCTATAGCCCAAGCAGAGTCTTGGCCTCCTCACTCTGTGCCATCAGGGTCTCACTGGCATATTTCTGCAGCAGCTCCATCTTCTTCCTTCTGACCAGCGCTTCCTCAATCTAAAAACGAAAAGAAGAAAAACCACACAGGCCTGTATTGCCACATATGCAGCAACGCCATGGCACAGAACACCAATGCGGCTACAGTTTCCCACAGACGCGGCTCCAAAACAGCCTCCCCAGGTCTTAAAGCTTGCTTGCTGTGCGCGACGCAGCCTGGCCTGCGCGGTTTCTACCTCTTTCTGTGAAGGCACAGGGACATGGGCGATGAAGGCCTGCGACCCTTCCTCTCCCTCCATGCTTTCCTTCATCTCATCATCGGAATTCTTATTATGGAAAAAAAGTAGTGATGAACCAGGCATTCAGGCTGATGCTGAGATGCCCACACGCACAATCAAGTCAGACAACATTAAGTTTAATTTCGCCGTATGCGGTTCCAACATAGAGTTGACGATACCTCTTCCCTCACGGCATAGATGTTCTCCTCCTCTTCATCCTCCTTTACCCCACATCCTCCTCCCTCCAGACGGGCCTCTTTCTCCGCTTTCCATTTTTCGACTGCCTTTGCCATGACTGGGACAGCAAGCACAGACATTAGCATTAACGATGCCCTGCGATTCATTCAGACACTACGCCCTAATACGTTTTATATTTCATTTAATAGGCACTTAACAACAAAAATAGTTGAGTCACACAGTCCCTGGAGCATCTGGGAGTTACAGGCCTTCGCTCAAGGGCCCAACAGTGAAATCACTGTTGACCCTGGGATTTGAACTAGCAACCTTTCAATCACAGACAATCACTCCCTATTGTAATATTACAACACGTGTCAATGGAGTTCATTCAGTCATATGGCTCTCTTAACCATAAACCAATTTGTTTTGTTGCTGACAAGCAGTTCATGTGCTTGTTAGTGATGATAAAGAGTGTGGTTTCAACTCAGAAATGTGAAGTTAAGCGAGTTAAGGTACCTTGTTTCTCATACTCCTGCTCCAGAGGTACCAAGACGCCGTCATCTTCATCTCGGTAGCCATAGTATTCAGCATCTATGTCCTTCATGAGCTCAGCTCGGGTTTTTCTTGGGGGTGGTATTGCTAAATATAGGATGCATTGTTATAATTATATATGGTAATTATTATATTTATACATTTGCCATTTTTGACACTTGGTCTCTGTTAGAATGATGCTGGCAGAAAGCCAAAGCAGAGAAGCTGAAACGGCACTTACGCTCTTTCTCGAAGAGCTCTCGCACGCCGGGCAGATCCTTAGCTGCTCCAAAATACTTATACCCTCTGTTTCCTGGCACCTCCTTTCCCTCATGGTCCAACATCTTTGGTCCTATTCTCTGAAAGCCAATTTTAAAACATCCAATTAGTGTTATCTGAGGTATGAACTGACATATGCAGTTTCTTACAAACTGCACCATACTTGCCTGAATGTTATGTTTTCATGTTTCATTCACTCCAACTTCCCATATTACTCAGACTACATTACAGATGAAATCAGATGCATCAACATAACCCTGACGTGGATAAAAATTAATAACCACGTATGTTTCTGAATGCATAGTTTGAATGATATTTAAACATTCAAATTAATAATTTATCAGCAGCAACAAAGAACCAAAATACAAGTATTCAGTTGTGTCTCTCAGTAAAATATAAATGGCACGTTTATTATTTAAATACACCCACCCATACATCCATCCCTTAAGCCATTATAGTGTACAGGGCTGTGCAGGAGGCCTAAAGCCTATCCCAGGAAGCATGGGCCACAAGGCTGGCAAACACTCTGGACAGGGTGCCAGTCAATTACAGGAAACACACACGCAAACGCTCACACAGCACAGGCAATTTAGAGATGTCACTGCAGCCAGCTGCGTGGCTTTGGACTGTGGAAGGAAACCCACACAAAGAATCAACTGCAAACTAAAACTGCGTGAGGCAGCCAACTCATGCCTTACAGTGAGCCTGAACTAAGCACAGGGAGATCCCGACTGCTCAGAGCTTATGCCTAGCCACAGAGATCCCGACTGCTCAGAGCTTATGCCTAGCCACGGAGATCCCGACTGCTCAGAGCTTATGCCTAGCCACGGAGATCCCGACTGCTCAGAGCTTATGCCTAGCCACGGAGATCCCGACTGCTCAGAGCTTATGCCTAGCCACGGCAGGATTGTTGCTGATGCACGAGTGACACCAGGCTGTCCTCCGCAAGGTCTAAAGTGCCTAACCAGTCCATACATAAATATTCATCTGTGTTTTTAAAAATAATACACAATACATTTAGAATAAATTATTACTACACACCAATATGACTAACAAACTACATTTTCAAACTTATCCTTACAACAGGATTCCCTGCTTGGATCACCCCCGGAAAAACACCAGTGACTCAATATTTCAAAAAAACCACACCACACCACACACACACACCCCCTACCCCATAGTCCGGGCCTCCGAGCTCCTTGATGCGGACCTCCCAGTGTCCCTTTTCTCGAAGCAGCTTGTTGATCTCGTCATTAAGGTCTCGGATCTTAAATTCGCCAAGACCGGCTAAGAGTGGCAAGACAAATATCTATTAAACCTTGGTGTTTACATTATAGTGACATGTTTTTTTTGTCCCCCACACAAACATTGCCTGCTTTCTAAAGGCACTTACCATTTTGAATCTGTGCAACTTTCTTAGATATTTCACTGATGATCTTAAAAAAAAAAAAATACAGAAAAAAATTAAACTGTGTAATATGTTCCTGGCATTATGTATACAAGTCAAAGAGCATAACAATTTAAATATGGTGTCAAACTGGGAGAAACAGCACCACCTAGTGGTGACACACTATCTATGCCCCCCCCCCATTCTACTCCCCATACCAAACTGCTCTGTACATTGTAATTTTCTCTGTTATGTGGTACATTTATTTACATTAACAGTACATTTTACTGTTTTTATACAAGTAGGAAAAGGTTTGCCACCTGTAGACAGACTACTGTTCTTAAGGTAAAATAAACAAGAACAAATCAACTGAGAATGATTTCTTCCATCAGCCAATGTGGATGATTTGCATGTGAGGATATGATTAATAATCTTTGATCATTCTATTCGTTGCAGTTATAAATTCAGTAACTACTTCATTAGGTACACCTATCTACACTAATCAAGTACAGCGTGCAGATCAAGTGCAGCATGCCTGTCATCAGATGGTTGCTGGGTTTAAATCCATCCATAGCAGAGTAGCCATGTCTCTGCTGGGCCTTTGAGCAATGCCTTTGACCCCCTGAAAAATGCACTGGGATGCTGGATGGACAGCTGACCCCGTGACCTGAAGTTTCACTCTTACCCCTATGTGTGCGTCTTAAGAAGGAGAGTGAAATTGGATATGCAAATACACAAGAGTGCCTGGTTCTGTACAAATGGCAGAAAAAGGTCCATTTTGTCTGTCCCCAGAAGGATTTTTTTGCATAAATGTTTCTATATTCACCAGTTGTACAGAGTTATTTCTGCACGGTTAACATTCCTGACACCTTTAATGAGTCTGGCCATTATCTTCTCACCTCTAATTAATGAGGCTTGGAGGCTTGTGTACTCAGCCACAAACTGCCCTACCAGATGCTTTATCCAGCAGCACTCTGTATAAACTCTAAACTCTGCAGCGCATGACAATCGCAGGATGCTGGCTGTTTCGCAGATATTGGATCCACCATGCATCCAATCAATTACAGCACACAAGTGACCATGTTCATATAGAATGTGTATGACTATTGATAAGTGATGCACCTAATAAACTGGTGGGTGTATATATACACATAGAGAGCGACATTAAGGTAGGGAGACCAGATAATCCATGTCAGGGAGGACACTGATCTAGGACAGGATTTGTAAACTACCATTTCAATAACAGGACCTGGATTTCACTTGAGCACTGATTTCTTACTGTGTGTTAATTGGTCAGTCTCCTATAACTGTGCATGCGTCACTAATGCTAACGTGAAACAGCTGGATGATTTTTCAATCACGGAGCATTTTGAAGGAGAGGCATTAAGTTATTTCACTTGGTACTTGGCTCTTGAGAAAGTAAAATGAATTATGACAACTTCTAGCTTTTCATTTGGAGCAAAGTAAACAAACGTTCTGTCTAGAACAGAGACAGGCTGTCTTGCCACCATTCTACTCCCCATACCAAACTGCTCTGTACATTGTAATTTTCTCTGTTATGTGGTACATTTATTTACCATTTTACTGTTTTTATACAAGTAGGAAAAGGTTTGCCACCTGTAGACAGACTACTGTTCTTAAGGTAAAATAAACAAGAACAATCAACTGAGAATGATTTCTTCCATCAGCCAATGTGGATGATTTGCATGTGTCACTAATGCTAACGTGAAACAGCTGGATGATTTTTCAATCAAGGACACAAACCAGACAAACCACGAGAAGAGCTGAACTAATTAGCAGAGCACAGGAGCATTTCAGTTTGAAATTAGTTTGTAAAACCCAAAGTAGCTCAAAGCGTCCTCCCTGACATGGGCTATCTGGTCACCCTAATTAAGGTATATGTACATTAAAACAGAAAAAACATATTTAATATACATGATATGAAAAATGCCGTACCTGTCGTCTCCACTTCTCTGCTTTGGGTAACTCGTTGCACTCTGAAGCAAGAAAAGGTCTCCTTTCCTAAAAGCGAATGGAAAAATGTCAGTTTAAACAGAAATAACTAAATAAACCAAAAATCAGCAAAAAAGGTATAAATCACTCAGAGCACTTTTGAAAATTTCTATACACCAATTTACAAGCTTTACAAAGTAAATGAGGTCTTTCTACAAGACCAAAGTGGAACCATTCAAATGAAATGTTGGAGAAAGATATTCCACAAGTGCTTAACACCTTAAATAACAAATTTAACCTTTAAAACAATGTTACAGAATTATCCTGTAATATTAATATGCTCTAAAATTATAACAGTGAGCAGGCAGCACACGGCAGAAGACACGCTGAGCAGGATGGCAGTGAGGTGCAGGGCACGCACACACACACGCATGCACGCACACACACACACGCGCGCACACACACACACGCGCACACTACAGGGAACTCCGGTGTTTTTGGACTGTAGAAGGAACCCAGAACATCTGGAGGAATCTGAAGCAAACACTGTGAGAACATGCAAGCTCCACACACCCAGAGTGGGAGTGAAAATCACAATCCCGGCTGGAGCCTCGTCAGCCACCTTGTCACACAACTATTAAGCTTCACATGTGTTATTCATCTACACAAAAAGCACAGCCTTTTACCCCGTTACACATTTGTTATCATATATGAGGTCATGCAATGTGTTGTTCGCTATACACATTACTGCATAAACGTAGTGTAATTATGATTATGAGCAGATTCATATATTTCACGCATACCTTGACTTTCCCCTCTTCCAATTGAGCCTGACGAAATCGGGCCAAAGCCGTCCTGTCAGCAGAAGAAAAAAAATCAGTACAAAATTCATACTGAAAATCCCCATAAACTCAGCCCTACTTAATATTTCGCTAGAAATTAAAAATACATCAGTACTGACATTAAATTAGTTTATAGTATACCATGCTAGATGCCAACTCTGAAATCACAATATTTAGAGTGACACGTTTCAATAGTTCAACAAAAATGTAAGTTGAAAAACAACAGACAAAAACTGCATAAAGTTCAAAGCGATAAGAGTAGTTTAAAAATTAACTCACATGGCCTTTTCTGCATTTCGGGCCTGTTTTTAAGGAAAAAAAAAAACATATTGTGACTCACAAGGTGAGATTAAATAATACAAACAACACCATTGTCGTTCAACATTCAGTATCGAGTGTTTGAGCAGTGTTATGTTGTTTCGATGTTACGTGATTATAGCGTTCAAACATCGGAAAAGTATTATGTATAACTACTCCAAACTTAACATAATGCAGACTGTAACGTCACGTTAACGAACATTAAAACGCTAACCCCGAGCCATTGTCTTCATGTTGAACGTTAGCAAAGCTAATGCAGCATTAACTCTTATGGAATTTACCACATGTATTAATAGAATGTTTAAATATTACGAACGCAGATATGTGAAAATTTCTGATTTTGATATTCATACTGCATAACAGTTATACTTCTTAATATGAGACCGTGGCAGTCTAGTTAGCGAAATACAACCCAAAGCAAATATCATACTTAGGACGAAACATTTGCTTATTATTTAGTGTGACTTAAATACATCCCAGTATGATTATTAGCAGACTACAATATATACATTTCAAACTATACCATATTTGCAGCTTATTATCCACGCCTTTCTCGCACTTGGTTTTCTCCCACCATACACGATTACAAAAATTCCGGAAGTTGTCACCAGAATGTCAGAGTTGAAGGGTGAAAGGTGTAATAAATACGCAAGATGGCTGGTCACGTGTATAGCTAACAGCGTGGTCTGCAAATGGGTATTAACGCCACTGATGTTATACACGTCTAGAATACATGAGCTGTGAGTGCAGTTGTTAAATCCAATAAAATAAATGCTGCAATAAAACCGGTTTGCAAACTTAAGTTGTTTTACATTTTGGGTGTGGGCTTTGCGCCACCTATTTACTTGTGGCGCAACGGATCACATGTTTTATATTTAACCTTGAGTCCAATCCGATTATTTTTAATTATGTTATTTCTTGGCACAGGTTTAGCCCTCATTATTACTTCTTTTTTTGTTCGGAAAAAATTCCCGGTCGGCTACTTGAAGAGTATTCAGCAAGAGGACCTTGTGTCCTGCGGTCTGTTTTCAAACAGATTATAACTCGCGTAGTGGCAGTCTGAATCTGATTTATATTATTGAGCTTTCCAGTGCATTTTTACCCAGTGCCTACATTTGAATCGTAATTGTGGGTGTGGCGTAAGAATGCTATATTAAAATAGTGAATATTGCGCAGCCGCTGCCGTTAAGTTACTAAGTGGTGGTGCTGTTTTTAATGTTCACATACCACTTGTCAGCGAACGCTTATAATTTAAGATTTTACTTATATATAGTCATGTTGTTTTTAATACGGTTGGGGAAACATTATTTGTCCTATTGCACATTACAGTTGCCCTTCTACTTCTATATA
>JABFDZ020000131.1:6382370-6396939 GCA_019775955.2 Pollimyrus isidori
CTGCATGCACATTACTTCTATATATATATACGTAAGTTTTGAAATTCGTATATTAACTCATTTAAGACTGTAGATACAAGGCTGTACTGTAAGCTTAGTATTTAAGATCAGTTCATGTTGATATGTTAGACTTTAATATTAAAAGGAAAGAATCATAAGAACAAAAAAGTCATGTAGATGTTGATCTATGTGTGGTTTTTATATTGAGAATAATAATGACATTCCTTCCTAGATAAAATAATCTAAATAATCCTGATTTTTTTTTTAAAAAAAAAATTAAATTAAGGAAATGTATTCGTTTATGAGAAAAGGGGCCTTGAATCCTCAACATCTTCTTTGAAGGAGTTTCAAGCAGAAATAACTTCATTCAGGCAGATGGCGTGAGCCCCTCCCTGTTCTTCTTGCAGAGGTCCTGATCCCAGGGGCTAATTGTCTGGTAAATTCAGTCCAGCCTTCATGTGTTATGTTTGGATTGAAGTGTGCATGGGAACAGCCCATTAAACAACAGTGGGTTGGAAATAATCTGATTCCCAGTGTAAATTAAGTTATTTCACTTGGTACTTGGCTCTTGAGAAAGTAAAATGAATTATGACAACTTCTAGCTTTTCATTTGGAGCAAAGTAAACAAACGTTCTTTCTAGAACAGAGACAGGCTGTCTTGCCACCTGTGTCTCTCTAGGTGTCTTTTTTCCCCTCTTTTGCTCTCCTGTGCATCAGCCTCTTGCCTATAGTGATGGCATAGCCCTTTATTTTGCCTGACGATGACAGGCCCATTGTCAGTTCTCACTGTCCATCTCACCATCTGCTGACAGCACAGTTTAGAAGCTTGGCAGGGATTCCAATTCCAGTTATTCAGTGGAGAAACCCAATCTGAGTCACACAGGCCATCCTCGGGTCCAGAGCTCTGGCGGCGCTCTGCCACAGTCCAGCGTTCTTCGCTGTGCCATTGCTCTCATACATATGGGCCTGAATCTTGATGTGAATTCTGAGAATTATGCATTCCTTTGGCTTAGTCCTAAATAAAGGAAGCTGATAGGTATTGCTTTGCAGTCATGCATTAATTGGGCCAGCACTGACCAACCACAGTGATCTTTTTCCCATAATATCTGTAGCATAACACACAATATTCCCGGTCGTACGCAGCAGTAGCATAAAGACCCCAGAGCAAAGCAAACTGCCTGGACTCCTCAGCAGACACATAAAAGTTCATTTCTGTCAGCTGCTTCTAAACAGCAATAGTCTCATATGCATCAGGAGCCTCAAGGAAATTTATTTGAAAAATTTTGAAACCAAATACGCTGTGACCCAGTACTGGATGAACAGTTATGGGGGGGGTTCAGCGAAATCAAATACCCCTGAATTTCGTAATGCCCAAGGCTACAACAACTGAAATGTATGGAAGTAGAAAAGATATATCTGTATGGTGAAATAATGAGTTTGGCCTGTAGAAACCACTATCTAGGGATATACATCCTGTTCCGCATCTGATTGGCTTATAATTTAATTAGGTGCATCCCTAATAAATACTTATGGAGGGAAAATACTTACCACAATTTTTAACCATTGCCTGTGGATTTATATTTATGAAACCAGCGTTGATTAGTAATTGGGCAAACATCAACCCTCACAATCAAATTTTGATTGTGTTTTTGTGGGAAAGGGTAAACGCCTGACTGGGGTAAGCTGATTACCCATCCACTTGACCTACATCGTACCTCAGGCGCCCGTGAATAATTTATCCACGATGCACTTACTGTATATGGGGCGTTCTTAGCTGTGTGTTCTCCTCATAAGAGAGTGTTGAGAGGTTCGGGACACGGTGTGTCCATCATCTTGATCGGACAATGCTTTTCTGTCAAGCGGCTGGGGGGTAGGTATCTGCCCCCACAGGGTGCGTAAGGTTCCATCCTGCAAATTTAATGAGGGCGCCATTTCCCTTTGTAGGACACAAAACTAACAAAAGCTTTTGTGCACTACAGTGCCTAATTATTATTACTTCATTAACTTTTACCATCATGAGATGTTTTTAGTGAACGTAGGCCTATGTTAAAACAAAACACAAACAGCTCCATTTCAGTTGTACGATGTATTTACTGTTGCACACATAGTGTGCATCATTTGAATACTTTAACCTGTATGGACAGATTTCCCCCTCAGTTTGAAATCACATAAATATTATTATAAGTATATAACCAAAGAAAAAAAGCTCACAATGCTATGTAGTTGCTTACAGTATACAATAGGCCTAACTACTAAATTATAATTATGCACAGTGGGGAAATTTTATTTTAGTCAATAATACAGTTAGATGCCAATTAGCATCACCTACTTTCCTTGTCCCATATAAATGATAAATCGTTGATGCAATTATAACCGTAGACATAATTGTAATCAACGTGCTTATTCATGACCAGTCTTTGGAGGGGTGTCTTAATAGCAGACTACAGAAATCAAATCAATATTTTACTGAAATCAAAGCTAACGCCGAATAAGCTGAATGTTTCGAGCCTGGCGAGTGGCGATGCCTGTGCGATTCTCGTTGGATTTCATTCGATGCTATGTTTTCGCAGACGCCGTCTCTTGGTCCCAGTCCCCCAGTCAGGCTGAAATTGGCCGCAGGTGAACGACGTCCGCGCATGTCCGCGACGCGCAAATCCGGCTGCAACTACAACTAGGAGGATGAATCTCCGTTTACCATTGCCAGCAGTAATAACAGGATTCAGATGAATAAGGTTGCTCATATAGCGAGAGACCGGAAGAGTAAAACATTTCTAAATAATACCGACGGTCAGAAACGTGCTATTTATGCTATCAATTTAGGGTGACGATGTTATCAGAAGCTCGGGATTCACGCAGAAATCTGCCACGGATTAAATAGGCCAAGGACTATATTCGCAATGTTATGCTATTGAATGCGCTACTCGCCTACTGTTTGGAAATGAACTATAAACGCGGGACTTTTGATGTATTAATACTAATTTCTCTAGGTTTTTCGCATTTCAGTCTTAATTCTTAACCGTCGGACCCTTCTGTGTTCCTCCAGTAAAATCGCGAAATAATGATTTCCTGGCACAATCTGAATCTTTGATTCTTTGAATAAGTGCTACAGTTGCTTTGTGTATTATGCGAAGTCACGTATGAATCTCTTTTCAACAAAGATAAATGCAGAAAATATGTCACGATACTTAATCTTTGTTTTGTGATCCTAAATCCAGTCTGTTCAAGGAAATGCCAGTGACTTTCTGTTGACTGAATTACTGTATACATTAATATGAGCAGTTGACCACAATTCTGCCTTCAGACTGCAATCACAGCAGGACACAAACCCTGGAGTCCTGTCTGGATCGTGGCGGGTGGCTCATGTCGACGTGACCGTTGGCGGGCTTCTCCTCAACGGTGGCCCCTGCCCCCCACTTCCCCTCCACCTCCCTGCGGAGAGCCTGGAGCTGCTTGCTGACCCAGGCTGCCTCAGCGCTCTTCTCCCGCAATGC
This sequence comes from Pollimyrus isidori, assembly GCA_019775955.2. Classification (NCBI taxonomy): domain Eukaryota; kingdom Metazoa; phylum Chordata; class Actinopteri; order Osteoglossiformes; family Mormyridae; genus Pollimyrus; species Pollimyrus isidori. The sequence goes on from JABFDZ020000131.1 coordinate 6,385,862, forward strand.
TTTCCTGGCTCCCTCCAGCTCTCGGCTCAGCTGGAGCAGTTCGTGTTGCCTCTGGCTGCGTTCCTCTTCCAGTGAGACCATCCGCCGCTGCAGGAAGGCCACTGTGCCCTGGGCAGCCTGTAGCTGAGATGGACATGCACACTCGCTCAAATTTTATGCTTCCTTATATACTCTACAACGTGCAAAACATACGTGATTAACATCTGCAAACCTAGACCTATACACAAAGTAATTTCAGTCTTTCTGGTGAGAGGTAAATTGATGCATCTTCAGAGCTGAGATATAAGGATTCAAAGCGTTTATTATCATATGTACAGAAAAAGTAGTATTTCTCTGTACAATGAAATTGTTACTTTGCTGTCCACACACAAATGCCAGGTTAAATTAAATTAAAAGTGCAAAATGAGCATACTTGAGAAAAAGAATCTGGTATACAAAAATAGTATTTCTGAAGAATCCAAGGTGGATAAGACGAGTTACCTGAATTCTAAGGTCCACTGAAGAGTGCCTGAGCTCTTCAAACTGCTCCACCTTGGATTTGCATTCTGTCAGTACTTCAATGAGAGAATCGTTGGACATCTTCTCAAGTTCTTGGATTTTATAGGCATGGCTCTCATTCCTCTTCCTCTCTGAGTTCAGCTCATACTCAAGCTCTCTTATCCTATCTGTTGAGTCCGTCAGTTTGGAGCTCAGGTGTTGAATCTCTGCCTGGTGAGATTCTTGCTGCAGCTGGACGTCGCGTAGCTCCTTTAGCAATGTGACTGGCAGTCGCGTATCCTGCTTAGCACCTTTGATATTTCCATCACAATCTACTGGACTGATTTTCATAAGCTGCTGTCCTTCTTTTACCTTGTCAATTCCACTCTCACTTGGAGAGCAGGAGCCCTCGCCCACCCAGGTTTCTTCCACTTGCATTTTGTCAAATTCTGTTTTGAAAAATCTGTGAGCTGAAGCACTGCGTGGGCACCCCGAATGATCCGCCTTTGAGCCATTTAGCTGCGACAGATCATCATAGGTACCCTCGGACGTTAAGGTCTGCGCCAGGCTGGCACCCGACTGAGTTCCCGTGTGACCTGAAATTTCTGCTACCTCAACCCTCTTCCTCCCAGGAGACAGCGGGGGCTGTGTCTCTGCGGTCTGCCGCTTGACTTTCAGCGCCCCGTCTGCTGGCCCTCTCTTGAGCTCAGACCCTCCACTTGCCTGCTCGTTTTCATCCAGTTCGCTGATGGATTCCAGAGGGGATGTGTGTTGAGCTGTGCCGTTGAGACTCTCACCCTGCGGTGGTGACTCCAGGCCCCCCCGGAGAGCCGACTCCATGGCTTCAGCCCCTGATCTCGCTGCTCTCAGTAGAGATTCCTCTGCTGAAGATGGGCTCATAGAGCCGCTGCTGTACTTGCCCTCCAACTCCCCTCCGCCTGTCTCTGATGTGCCCCGCCCCCCTTCTTGCTCTGTGTGCTGTTCAGCGTCTTCAAACCTCACCAGAGTCTTGGCAGAAATCAGCCGTGTGGAATCTACATAACAAACGTAACTTGTAACTTTCACCTGTAGGATACCTGCATATTTATTGAGAATATTTTTTTTCTGATTTGGAAACACTCAAGTATTCATAGACCATTGCGCAAATCGCTCCTTCCCTGGAATGTATATTTAGACCTTAATTTTCCTGCACATACGTACAGAAGATGCAACTACATGCATATTTTATTTTGATGAAGCATCAACCCTTCAGCCCTGAAAAAGCCGCTATCTTACCTGAAGGAAGCTCCATACTGGAGTCAGAGAGCACATCCAATACTTGGGCTTCTCTCTGTTCACCAACACCACCTGGTAACTGCTTGCCTCAGTTTTAGAGCACTCTACCTTTGTTGATGACCAGGTGATCACGGCTTCAGTTACAGCAGACAGGATCAGTGGTGTTGGGTAATCCTGCCCTCACGTTTCTCCCTCACCAGCCACCTTTCGTTCAGCTTTGTTTCTTGTTTCCGGCTCCGAGCCTTTCCCTTGAAAGTGGACTTTCGTTGTAAGTTTTGAAGCAAGCACAGATACACTTAGATAACTGTCATGAAGGATTCCTTTTCATATCGCTAACTTTACTTTCTATGGATGGAGATGTTTCCTCCCACCTTTTCTGCCCCACATGCATACCAGTTAGTCAAATTGCACATGGGAACATGAATAAAAGGGTGAAAATGTCCAATGTGCTGCGTAACAGTTGGCATCCATTTAAATTATTTAAAACTGAAATTAATACCTTGACTGAATTAAACTAGAATATCTGGAAAACTAAGTATCAGCCATTAGACCTAAGTATATCACCTTACGTTTTGCACTCTTGGATTCACGGTGTGATATTGTACAAGGGACATTTTGGGCACTAGGCCCATTCTGGAAAATGGCCATGTGACATCAATCCATCTTCCAATTGCTAATCGTGGTCAGAGTCCCCAGGGGGCCTGGAGCCAATCCCAGGAAGCACAAAGTAGTGGAAAACACTGGACTGTGGTACCCCGAGCAAGGTATTGCCCCCAAGAACTGCTCCCCAGGCACTGAATTAGCTGCCCCCTACTATGTCATGTATGGGTTAAATGCAGTGGACACATTTCGTTGAGGACAATGACCACTGATCACCAAAATTCTAAAATAATTCTGGATAAGATACTAGTCCATCTCAGGGCAAACACACACACGCACAATTATACACCTCACCTAATGTGAGAGACACCAATTAACCTGACTGCACATCTTCATATTACAGAAGGAAGATCCCCCAACATGGAGAGATCATGCAAACTCTGCACACGCACCCCTCAGAGGCAGGATTTCAACACCCAACCCTAGGGGTGTTAAGCAAGTGTTACCCACTGAGCGATTATGCCAGTTAATTAAATGACATCACAATTTGTAATATCATTAACTTTTTTTTATTAAAAGTACTACTTCTGATATACGGAATATACCTTTACAAACCTGCAAAATTACTACTACCAATAAAAAACGGAGGAAAAAATAAACACAGCTGCTTCGAGGTAGCTTCCACTGATTCTATTTTTTCCTAGAACTTCTGGCTCTTCCAGAATGACTCATAGGATATTAGAGGCATTTAAGTAAGTCAGTTTAATACACAGGTTATTTATATGATAGGGGTCACCAGAAAGGAATAGCCCTGAAATGACACCCCATGGCTGAGTGCAGGGGGTAGGCCTGGTCAGGCATCCTTTCAAAGTTTCAAATTTCAAAAAAGAAAATTTTAAAAGGGAAAAAAAAGCCACACAGCCATTTTAGCACATTTCCCATTAATCATTTATTGGAGGCATCTTACCACAAACACGCAAAAGATAGTAACTGCAAGCTGGCTTGGAAATGCCAGGGTATCCCTAAGAAAGAGGTGGAGCCATCGGTGACCTTGGTAATAGAGGTCAAGCATAACCCGCTAGGCTTGCTGCCACTGAAATCCTCACCCGTTTATGCATGATAGATGGATGGACTGAAATAACCATCTCACAGTTGTTTTTTTTCACTACAGCTTTAAAAGGGTTGAAGCCAGACCAGACGCAAGAGTTATTCCCACCAGCCTGCAAGAACACGGACATAGGGTGACGGGTACGATACCCACTAATTCACCCAGCAAAAGCCTGCATCAGCTGATCCCGTTATTGCCTGGCGACAGTGCAAAAAAAAATGGACGATACACTTTCAGACATCCAACATTAGAGACAGGGCAAAAACACAGCAATGAAAGCCACTCAGGAAAGACAACTTCAGTCTCACTCCCCTTCCTCCTCCAGCTTTATTGATAGCTTAAAATTACATTTCTATGTTCTAGGACTTTAGTTGCATTTACCATCCGACTTAAAAACTGAGTACAAGCAAATGATATTTTTTTACAGTAGTCTAAGTGATATATTGTACAAAAATAACATTTTTGATTTCTGTGAAAACATTCTCCTTTCTCAAATAACTTCAAATTCTGCTTTTTCTGCGTCTCTCTACTGTTCTTGGAGTTTACTTTTTGTGTCCTCATTGGGTGCAGCGACCTAAACTACTCTGGGGGGGGAAATTTAAGGCCGAAACCTGCATTTCAGGCGAGCTACGCCTGCGTGGAAGAAAACAAGCTGCTTGAGTCTTTAGAAAAGAAATCTCATCCTTTCTTTTTGTGTTTTTTTCTTCTTCCCCCTTGATTATGTTTTCGGAAACCTCCTGGAATTGAGTTTTTTTTTTTCCTTTTATCATCACGGTGACTTTTCTGTTAACTTCCACACGGATGCATACGGCCTGCAGGCAGAGACGGACGCCTGCAGGCAGAGACGGACGCCTGCAGGCAGAGACGGACGCCTGCATCATACGTTTTTATAACTGCTCCTTCCGTCTCACATTCTCAGGCCAACTCCGTTACTTTTGTTTCTGTTTGATGAAAAAAAAATTAAACCGCTTACAGAAGCATCAGACTTCCATGATTTTATTCTCTCCCCACCCACCCAGCATCTCAACCGAGGTTTGCTTCCCTAAGCCTGGAGTGGGGAGGGAGGGGGGGCCTACCCGCACGTTTCTTCATCCTGTTCATTCATCCCTGTTCACCAGTGGCACGGAAAGGGGGTTCTTTAACAAAGCATTATACATAACACCTCTACCAAACTAAACATAAACATTTTTTGTATTAAATGCAGAAAGTGGATTTTTTTTTATCCACCCCTTTCCTCCTTTTACATGTCAAGAGCTCACTGGCCAGGGACTAGCCTCTATCTGCCAACCGTTGGCCAGTGAAGAGGATTCAGAGAAATAATACAACCATCAATCAGAAAAAGGAGGGGCGATGCGGGAAACGCCTTAAGCTGTGGCCTCGATGCTGCATTCCTTTGCCAAGTGCCCAGACTTTCCGCAGTTGTAACAGTTGACTTCGCTCGCCTTGCTGCACTGTACGGCGACATGGCCGATCTCGCCGCACCTGGGGGTGGGGGAAAGTGAAAATCACTCCATTTCTGCGCGGAAGAGACAGCCAGCTACAAGTTTCTTTTCAATGGCAGCCAAGGAACTAGTCTGGAAAGAGAAAAGCGGTACAAGGGGAGACATGGCCAGCTTACATAGCCAGTTCGCAAAACACTCCAACTATGTTCAATGTGCTGGGCAATCGTGTTGGGGGCGGGTCGTCTAAAGTGGGAATGAATGAATGTGGATGGAATACTAAATCCTGAAAGGGAACTGAAAGTCACCCACAGGCAATTTTACAGGGGCTTCAGCTACCCTATTGTATGTTCTAGCCCCCTTGAAAAGATTCCCCCCACATGTTTTCAGACTGAAAGTGGCAACCCTGACAGTCAAATTCCAGAAACACCCCCAGTGACACCTTATCTTTGGACACAGCATAGCTGCTGAAAATGCACCTCTAGGCCAAATTTACCCAAACACTTATTTAACCACAATGAGGTCATATCCAGATATTAAGAACAGCTTATTAATATTAGGGAAAAAGTGCTCAAGTCAGCCCCCTTCAGGCGTAACTTAAGAAACGCCTTGCTCAATAAAACGTTGACGGCCGGGTAAAAATACTTCAGGTTTTGTGGTAGGATCTGCTTACACATAGCGTGTGCCACACGTGCTCAGCGCGCCCCGCTCTGGAAGCCTTAAAGGGCCGTCCTTACGGGGCCAGTCCATTACCTATAGCACTTGACTTTTTCGCAGCCTTTCTGGATGTGGCCAAAGCCGCCGCACGAGTAGCACTTCTGCTCGTTGGCGTGGTCGCAGTCGCGCGCCATGTGGCCCGCCTTGCCGCAGTTGTAGCAGCACTGCTCGCGCTCCTTCTTGGGCTCCTTGCAGTCACGGGAGATGTGGCCGCCCCGTCCGCAGTTGTAGCATGCTGGGAGAGGTAATGAGTGACGGGTCAACACACCATCTTGAGAAGACGGCAGAATACACGTCCCTCTAAGACACCTGTCAAATTCAAGTAGGTTCTTCAAATCACATGTAACCATTTATACACATTAACAAAAGCAAAAACCTTTATCCAGTACAATGTGTATACCTCTTCGATACACTCAGTTTATGATACTATGACGGCACTTACGTACCTAAGATAAAACTCCATGCTGGCCCTTTCAGTCGCTCTGCGTAAGAGCGTCTGTCAAATGAATAAATAATAATAATGCTTAAACAGAATAGCTTTTCTCTCTCCACCTCTGTCCTTCGCCAACGCATAGCTTTATACATGTTGCAGGACATTTGTTTGCCAGTCAATACAATCAAGCGCATCTTATTCTTTTCAGATGTGCTGAAATGTCTTTGGAGTTCACAAAATTAAGATCTGTCGACGCTCTATTTTATTATTATTTTTATATTTATGGAGATTTTTTTTAGAATCCTGCTGCTGTGTATGTGCAAAGAATATTAAATGTCAACAGGACAGAAAAATTCAGTCGCAGATAAAATCTCACCAATAAACTTAACAGTTATAGCAATACAGTTCTGCAAATTCTAAAAGTTGAATGTCACCATGAGATGAAAAATACAAGACCTAAAAATTTTGCCATCAGCATCCCAATAATTATCGGGTAAGAACTGCATAGAATTCAGTCTCTGTAACGTTTCAGTAAAGTGCATGACTGTTTATTCCAAATCCTGCTGAACAGCAATAACAAATCTACTATTACAGTTTCAGTCAAAGTGTTAACTGAAACCTATGACGAATGCAGAGAAAAACAGCATAGTAATAAAACACTGTTTTATTCATTACAATGACAAATGATTACAGGCTTTAAACTCATGATACTTTCGTGAAGGGAATCCCGGGAACAGTTCCAAAGAAAAGCCATCTCAATCGATCACAGAGACCCCTGGCTGTCACTGCTTATTCTGCGTAAATGTAATCACGTGTGTAACTTCCAGACACAGAGAAAAACTGTAAGAAGCCTCCTCACCATCCTCAGTCCGCTCACAGTCCCTGGCGACATGGCCTGGTTCTCCACAGCGATAGCAGAAGAGGTCTGGGGAGAAAATAAAGGGGGGAGGGGAGTACAGGGGATCAATTTTGCTAATGTGGGGCCAATGAAGAAAAATGGGAGTCATGCATGTTATACAGTGCACGGAGAATGCTCCAGGTTCCTCCCACCTCTGGGAGCAAAGCCGGTGGCTGTGACCTCTCACCTTTCCCTCTCCCGCGGCCCTTGCCACGTCCACGCCCTGCGTTGGGGCAGTTCTTGATCCAGTGACCGGAACGACCACAACCAAAGCACTCGTTGCTACTCATTTTCCACTAATTTGAGCTGGAAAAGGTCATAGAGACGGCATCGTGTCATCCTGGGATGGCAGTAATATGCCCTGTATAACAGACTCAAAGTCATCAAACACAAGCTTTTTGGATGCACAAGGGGACTTCATTATTATTGATATACGCAACCGGCACCAGCAGGTTCTCTCAATTTGCAAAGTTAATTCAATACTTTTGGGGAAATTAAAGGCATTTAAAGAGGAGCTTTTGCAACACATTGGTTCCAGTCAGGCCATTCTGTGCAGGAAGGGAGACTGGAGTTATCTCCATTACAGATAAACTGTAAAACTAAGCTGGAAAAGTTACGGTTAACCTCAACGTTTATTGCATTTCACTTTTGCATAATGGTAGTAGTCCTATTACACAATAGTATCTACAAGCAGCTACCACATCAGCAGTATCATGTGATAACGGCTACATACTACATCAAGTTTGTACATTCAGCATATCGGTTACACATCTTCTGACTGACGTGGGTACTATTACATACTACTCACTGTTGTTATCGTATAAATGGCTGGATGCCGCGTCAGATCTCGCGCAGGTTTAACAATTCCGGCAAAAACAAAACCTAAACAAACTGACAAGCGAAGGGTGGGGTGAAACTAACGGGACAAAACGATTTGCCTAAAATGCTACTTTTTGCTAAAGCTATTAGCAAGAACTGTCATGCGAAACACAGCAACAATCAATAATTAATACAGGTCCCAAAGTTTCCCCTTTGCTTAACTCGCACTACCCAGTCTGAAGGAAAAGACTTAAAGGCTAACTAAAGATAATCAGAAATAATATCTAACAGATGACTCTATACCCAACACTCGGTCGCCATGAGACACGAAGCGACCTCGCTGTCAAGTAGAAACAAAACAAACGACGTACGGACTGGCTCACCAGGCCCCGCTGCGATCCAGTGACCGTATCCGTAAATGTCACCGTTAAGACGGAGCGCTCTTTGTCCTCGACGCCCCCACCCTCCAGTGCCGAGCCGCACCGCAGCCGGCCGTGACACTTCATCCATCCGGAGATCGACGGTCGGATTCTGTTCGGTGTTATATTTAGGGTTCCACTGCACGCCGCATCCCTTCCTCCCCAATCGGCTCTCATCGCCGACTGACCGGATCTAGCTGCCGCGCGTCGCGCTCCTGCAGTTCTATTGGAACGTTCGCTGCGCCGCGCCGCCCACCCACGCCTGCGGCCTCGGCACTTGCAGCTCTCAACCCCTTTCGGAGGCCCCGGCGACTCCCGAGCCCGCGACGGCGCTCGTACCCCTTATTACCCCTGGCAGCGAGACTCGTTTTTAAAAAGAACGCGACTTGACGAAAACACCGGGGGCGTTCCGGAGCGTTTCTCTTCGAGACCCTCTTTTTAATTGCGTGTGCAATTAATTAAACCGAGAGACTTTCCCGCGCGGATACTGACGCAGTAGGCCAAAGTGCGCCGTCAGAAAAAATGACTTGTTTACCTTTACAGCAAAATTCACCGGAGTCCGTCGCGATGGATGCTATTTTATTTAGCAGATCGGTAAGTCGGAAGGTCTCCAGTACACGTGCAAATGACCGCGGGCCTCCCTAACCGTGCGATACGCTCCTATTTTCGTCCTTTATGGCACTCACCTTAGCTACGTGACTCGCTGCTGTTTGTTTTCGGTTCCTCCTCTCTTCGCTGCGCCACACGCGGTTTGCACACGAACCTTTGGTATCCCCCTTCCCCTCCCCTCCTCCGCCGCCGAAGCCACCTCTGCACACGGCGCGCTGTTTTCCGGGAGCCTATAGTGTGAGGGAAAACGCGGACACCACCTTCAAAAAGCATCGAATCACTGGCTGTATGCAAAGATACCCTATGAGACCACGGCGTTGTTGTTGTATACGCTGCTAAATTATATATTTTATGTATTTACAAACCTTAAACAAGATGACAAAAGGCAAAATAAACACGAAATACCGGAACGAAAGTTATTAGATGAAATGACAAAACTGAGTAGTATTGATCATTTTCTTACATACGAAAAGATTGCTACGTGTATTCTCATTACTATTATTGTTATCCGCAGTTGGAAAGATGTGCATTGTTATTGGACGCTTTCTCCATCCAAATTAACTTTTGGTAATTTATAAATATATAAAATATGACCAAACAAATAAACCTCAATAATATTACACAATTGTATCAAGTATAATAGGTGCATACTATTACAAAGCATGCAATTTTGGAAAGGAAATGCTGGATCACAAGCTATTTGAAGTCAATCGTAATAAGCATTACATATATCTGCCAGAACAACCTAATAAAAGCACGACACGATATAAAACACACAGCACTCTAATATCGGTACGTATTAGTTATGGGCAATATGTCAGCGTAGTGTATATGTTGCTAATTTCTGTCAGCTCTTAAATATTCAGGCGGAAAATGGCCAGTTTTGCAAGATTATGCACGTGAATCACAGAAGCATTTTAATGCATGCACATACATTCTACATTCTCGGTTATTGTGCCTCCTCACCTTGCTTGGATAGACTACAGGCCCTTGGCAATCCTGTACAGATATTCTTCAGTTTTCCTGCGTTATAAAGGTACTGTAATTGTATGTGTATGTAACTTTCTAAGATAAAATGAAACAATAAGGGAAAAGTATTACTTGAAGAGTGTGCTTTATCAAATGTTTTAATCAAACTGTGACACTCCCTCCTTAAATGCTTGTCTGTATTTATGGAGAGAAACATCTTAATAAACCTTTTAGTCAGAATACAGGATCAATTTCCTGGCTGATTGTTTCCTTTAAGGTGGTTTGCATCCTCAGGAATCTTTCTCATAATGTTACTATATTAGAACTTTCAGCATTTTTAAATTGTAATTACTTAGTGTGCTTATTTGAGGATTACTTATGAGGGAGGGCTGCCAACCGATGTATTTTATGTTGGTTTCATATGGGTCAATTTCTACACAGCCTTTGAGGGCCTTTGTGCAATTCTCAGGTGTTTCTTCTATAGTCTTGATCTCATTGTGTCTTTCTTTTGATTATGGAAAAATGATATATCTCACTCTCTATGCTGCTTAAATGAGAGGCTGATCTGTTTTCAGCTGATGTGAGAACCAGATGATGCAAGCTTGGGGGAATACCTTAAATCTCCACTAGGAACCGCCCCTGAGCTGTCCCCGCCTCACTCCCACCTTTCTCAATATGAGTTGTTTGCATTAAGTTGTTTCTGCGGATTTGCCAAGCAGAACTATGCTATTTTAACCCACTTTTTTCAGCAGATTATCTTGAGAATTGGCACATCTGCTTTATTGCAATTAGGCCTTCCGGGATGGCGATGTCCAACCCTAGAAGACGAACTGAATTTCTTGCTGGGAGACACTTGTCCCTAAGAGCACCTGGAGGATAAGAAGCAGACTGCCGCAGCTCCGCGATCTGCTCAGCCAGGCTCGCGCTCACCCGCCAACTGTTCCGATGGTGATGAGACTTGCAGTCACCTGGGTTGAATGAAGACTAAGGTAAATATTGGAGCACTGAGCATAAACATATTCTGTGTGTGTTATGTCTCTAATCCGATACAAGTCACACAATGAAATAAATATATGAGGAAGAACTTGTGGTGTATAAACGATAAACGTCCACATATATATATGTATATATATACACACTGAATATATATATATATATATGTACACTGAATATATATACTTTGTGTATACTGTATATATGTGTATATATATATATACTGAATATATATACTTTGTGTATACTGTATATATGTGTATATATATATATATATATATATATATATACACTGAATATATATACTTTGTGTATACTGTAT